>CM067518.1:24401558-24451558 GCA_034509495.1 Acestrorhynchus altus
TAAATTTTGCCCCCCCCCCCTCTCTCTCTTATTGTCTCTATCGCTCCCTCTCTCATACACACATTAAATTAACTTGATGACTAAGGAACTGGTGATTAAGGAGAATAATTGGATATAGAACACACATACATATGCACACACTGTAGCACTGTAATCAAATTACTGTAAAACAAACATCTGCAGTACTTCCAAAAGAGGTTCCATCCAAAACTTTTTTTGTGATGAGTCTGGGAGTTGGGTATAAGGTGGGGTAGTGATCATCCAAAATCCTGAACTTACCAATACTTTTTCACTGAATGCAATGAAGTTGCTCCGGAATCTAGTAGAAAGCCTTCCCTGGACATTAGAGACAGTTTGGTTTGGACTATGGTCCCCTAGACTATGTTCCCTAGATAGATGCACCCTTGTGTTACACCAATGCTTGTTACACACACACACACACACACACACACACACACACTAGAAAGGATTAAATGTAGCCTTAAATGTAGCATATCTTCACTTTTCTTCACTAGAAAGAGAGAGAGAGAGAGAGAGAGAGAGAGAGAGATTTGAAAAGACATAAAGGTCAATAAGCAATAGGAACTCAGTAGCTTCTATTTAAAGCCAGATTGAGGAGTATGCACAAGGAATTGTGCACACATATGCTGTATAATCTCCACAGAAAAGCTTTGACATTCCGGACACTGAGGTCCAGATTAAACTTCACCTGTCCTGTCCTGGCATCTCCTTGTCCCCCGATTCAACTAATCAGCTCTATAACAAGACTTTTCAGAGTTGTAGAGGTTGTGTTAAAGCAGAGAATCCACTACAATGTGCAGGGCAGTGGGCACCAGTGCTGGGTCTGGGAAACAATGACCTAGAAGTTTAAGATGCCTTTGAGCACTGAGGTGTGGAGCAGTGGAAATGCAGAGTCTGGAGTGATGGCAGTCCATCTAATCAGTCATTGACAGGTGGTCACCATGTTTAAGTGCCATGTTTGTTGGAACCAGTATGAAGGCTATTCTGTAACCAGACTAAATTACCTCATTTTCATTTGCTTCCTTTTATATGATAAATGAGAATCATCTTGTGTTGTGCTGGTCTTCTGTCTTATAAAGTGGACGGCCTTGAGTGTCGCAGAGAGAGCTGAGGCTAAAGGCCAAAGCTCAGCACATACTCGCCATAGATTTACATGTGTAACCGGTTTGCCTCGCTTAGTGAAGCACCCGCAGAGGAGCCAGTTCATAGGACTCTGTAGTCCGACTCCTTTAACTACTGGCTGCAGCAGTTAAATGCTTTCTAAGGACAGGCCTTATCACTGTACCTGGCTGACTATATAAGGTCATCTCATTGCACATGCTTTCCTTTCTTACACGTGCTATGTTGATAGCATCTTTGCAAGTGAAATATGCTTCAAAGTAGAGTTTTGTAAGCAATTCCAACTGTTGGAAGTGTTTGAGAGGGGTCACATCATATGGCCCCGGAAGGTCTTATCATTGTATTCCGTGCCATACCAGTCGTGTGGTTATTACCGTAGTGCACTGGTTTGCAACTATTTGTTTTATGAGTGTAGATAAGACTTTATAGATTATAAAGGACTGGAGTATCCCTTTTGTGATAAACATATGAAACACTCATTCTGTTGGCTGGTCAGTTGGTTGGGGATAAACACACAGCTTTACAACACTCATCATTCATTACGAATGAATTACCCAATTCAGATTCCTCATTGACCGGCTGGTCTTTGTTTACAGTCAATGTTTTCTGAGACAGAGGAGATTTTTCAGCAGTTATTCTGACTGAAGAAGGAGTTTATTTATGTGTGTGTGTACCGATACGAACAAAAGCAGCCTGATATCTGATCCTGTTGTGTACTGTTGTGTGTTTTATATGGACAAGTTTTTAAAGAGGTCACAGGGGGTCCAGTACATCTTAACGGTCGTCTACAGAATAGCAAATGAAATGGGCTTATAAAGAGGCCACGTACGATAAGCAGCAAAACACTCCATCTCTATCTTCATGCTTTTGTTTCAAGATAAAACAATAGCTATATTGTGTGTGTGTGTGTGTGTGTGTGTGTGTGTGTGTGTGTGTGTGTGTGTGTGTGTGTGTGTGTTGTTGTGGAAATTCTTAAATAGATGCTGCAGACAGATTTGCTTATAATGATATACTTATGACCAGCTTGCAAAAACTAAGTTTGTGTGTGCGCGTGTGTGTGTGTGTGTGTGTGTGTGTGTGTGTGTGTGGGTGTGTGTGTGTGTGTGTGTCTAGTGACTGTTTAGTTTAGCTAAGACAGTTCTGTTGGCAGTGCCCAGCAATGTAATCTGCATTGTCAGCAGAGAGAGAGAGAGAGAGAGAGAGAGAGAAAGAGAGAGAGAGAATAGGGAACGATGGGGAGCGAGAGGGACAGAAAGACAGAGGGCAAGAGGGTGTGAGAAGAGAGGGATGGAGGGAGAAGGAGACAGAGACAGAGAGTGACAGGGGGAGGGAGGAAGATTGAAAGAATGATGGTGAGAGAAGGAGACATAAAAAAGTTTTTTCACTACTCCCTAGTCTCTCTCTCTCTCTCTCTCTCTCTCTCTCTTGTTTCTTTTTTTTACTGTTGATCAGGGTGGCTTATAGCTCATGAAAATCTGAAATCCAGAATCTCACCTTATTACAGTATTTAAATTCAGGTTTCACTGAATTATTATTCAGTATCAAATATAAAAACAAATATTGAGCTTGAAATATATCACTTTAATTATAATTAATATAAAATGAGTTAAAATCTTATAATTAAATTATGAACAATTTGTTTTTGAGCTGCACTAGTTTTATATAATAGCAAATAAAATGCACTGTACACTTTCTGCCTTCTATGACATCTTCCCAGTTCATTTTAAATCTCGGATATATCTGCATTGGGCCAGAATTCCTGTATCAGTACATCCTGAAAATATATTTAACAAACCTGCCAAATTTCTTGTCTTTGAGCATTTTAATGTATTGAATGTATCTGCATTGGGCCAGAATTCCTACATTTGGTGTATCCTAAAAATACAGAATATGCTAGTGTCGGGCCAGAAATCCCACATGATTTGCAGCTCCATAGCAGTTAATTCCAATATCAGTGCATCATTGGTGAACAGCACTGAGAAATCGCATTAGTAGTAGAGGAGATTATCAGAAGAGTAGATTAAAAGGCAGAAGTAGCTGCTTTTCCCTCTCTGTTTCAAAAGGTTAAAATGTCAAAATCTGGCCGTTACTGATTACTAGGGCTGATACCAGTATCAGCTTTACCCATTTAAGCCAGCGCTGTGTTGGTGGTATTTCATGTAGCCATTCTGAATCTCAGTCTAGCTAAGCCTTTAGTGAAATATCTCTATTACAACATTTACAACATGAGATGAGAGTAATAATATCTTATGATATGAAAAATACAAGAATGACAGCAGCAGCTTTAATCTAGAGCAGGCATTCATCTCAGTTATGAGATTATTTTTATACAGCTATTCTTCTGGAATTGTAATATCAGTGCTGCCCACACATGTTTATGGACATACATTAACTCTCTTGTGAATAGGTGTGTATGAGCACAAAGTGGTCATTGTGTATCTGTGTGTAGTCCAGCTGCATCCTGTCCATCTTCCCTCAATTACACCCCTTAGTACAGATCAATAGCTTGCTAATGGCTACCAAGTAATTCACCCCCCGATTATTATTAGTCATCTGTATATTGTTTACAAACATACACATGGACAACTGGAATCTAAGTTCTGTGGTCCAAATGGTTTGATCTAGTAGTGATTCTTCAATAGGAAATATAATTTTATTTAGAGTTTCTAAGTGTTTTGTAATTTGACTTGATATTCAGTAATGAATATCCTTTTTTTTACATATTAGTGACGTATATACAATAGAAATATTGATATTCAATAAAACATTTTAGTAAAAAAAAATTAGCACATGCATTATTGAACATTGTTAAAACTGTGTATAAATCTTTGTAGCTTTGCAGAAGTGTTTAAATACATGCAATAATCTTACATCCACACATTTCATTTATGTATTGTACATTAAACCTAGTCAACTCCATGTTGTTCCTTAGGTAAAGAAGAATCAGCAGGCTGTGGTGGGCTTCCTGGAGGCAAACCGCATCAGTTTTGAGGAAGTGGACATCACCATGCTGGAAGATCAGAGACTGTGGATGTACCAGAACATTCCAGCCGAGAAACGTCCAGAGAAGGGCAACCCACTGCCCCCTCAGATCTTTAATGAAGGTGTTTACTGCGGGGTGAGTGCATCTCACCCAGGCACTCAAACACTTATCAACAAACTTGATGACTCACACTCATTTAAAGTGCTTGTCATTGCTGCCATATCAAAACTCAAAAAGCCGAGAGGAATGGCCTAAAGTGACCCATTTCACTGTCACAGTAAAATGCATAAGGGATAAGAATTTTCCCCCTCTATTGTAAAGTTACCAGTTCAGAAATATAGGACATTACCCAGTATTCCACCAAGCTGTTGAATCAGTCAAGTCAATGTCAAGTCATTATAGACCTGCACGTTCATATACACTCATCGTCAAAAAATATGTTTGCACCCAGAAGGAATCAACCCACTGCAATGCACGAATGCAGTGATGTCATGTCAGACCTGTCATGGAGTCACTCACAATGGCAGCAGTTCACATTCAATGATGAGTCCAGCTTTTGGTGGAGACCTATGAAATTGTGCATAGAGGCACTATGGTCAGCACCAAGATTAGTAGTTTGTTGTCATTCGTCATACGTTGTCACACGTTGTCACACTCTGGTGTGCTATTCTGACAGGACAACGATTGTCTGCGTACTGCTGCCGTCTCAAGAGCTCGCCTTTAAAGCACAGATTCTCCCCCATTACCAGTCACAACGTGTGTGAGATGCTATTGGACGCTATATTTGTGTGCTATATTATTTTGATGATGAGTGTATGCATATGGTACAGTTTTGTCAATGAGAACAAAAGACCCTCAAAGTGCCTAATGGGTCTAGAGTGGACTTGAAATGACTGGATACTTACTGAAGATCGATATGTAAAGTTAGAGGTAAAATGATGTGTGTTTGAAAGTGTCAGTGGATTGGCAAAGGATAAGAAGACAAATCCACTGGCCATGCTTGCTCCAATGTCTAATAAATCATGCCATTAGAACAAGGGTGTCCAATCTTATCCGCAAAAGGGCCGGTGTGGCTGCAAGGTATGGTTCCAAACAAGCTGAAGCACACTTGGATCTACTTGTTTAATTAGTTGGTGTCAGTCTTCAGGTAAGCTCCAAAAACCTGCAGCGCCAGTGGATTTGTCTTCTTTTCCTTTGCCAATTCTGTTAAATCTGTCTTTCAGATTATTGTTTTCAGTAGAGATGCTGCTCAGAAATTCTCTGTACTGTATTTCCACTGTTTTTTAGTCAGTGACCGTGTGGTTTTTGTCGTCCAATCACATGATCACAGTTGGTATTTCCTTCCTGTAGTTGTGGTGTAAATTTTCCAGCCTCTGTTTTGACCAGCCAGTGAGTTTTGATTAGTTTTCGCACTCACACACACACACACGCACACACACACACACACACACACACACACACACACACACACACAGAGTTATTTCAGTTATTCTTTGTGCTCGCATTTGTAGATTAATTAGTCACGTGTTTGTGAGTAAATGCATCACTTATTGTGTGCTGTATGTCTGCTGTAAGGATGCAAATGACTTTGTTGTAGTGTAAGTAGGATAGTCTGGTCTTTTGTCCCAACAGAAAGCTTTACATCAAACTGGGATATAGAGCCTTCTGTTCATGTAGGTCAGTGTGCGTGTATAATGCTCTGTGGCAGCATTAGTTGGATAGTACAATACACATCCCACTATTATAATCTCAGTGTAATCTCAGTTCCTTGAGCCCTGTCTCTCAGATCATGTGACCAATCACAATTCCTGACTGCCTCTTTCAGAGACTGGCAAAAACACTAATGTGCCAGCATTGATATTAATATTAATAAGTCCTGCTGTTTGTAATAGTGTAGTAAAATTATGTTTTCTGCATTGAGAATGAGTGATATGTACGTTTATTAATGCATTATGTATCGGCTCATGCTGATGTTCCATAGTAGTGTCATCTTGGCCAGAATGCTGCTACTACACTGTGGAACTGTGGTGGAGCTGCATGAGTCCTTTGGCCAGCACTGCATAGGGCTGCATAACCTGAGTCAAAGCCTGTACGACTACTCTTCTACCTCAATCCACCTGATTCTTTCACTTAAGGTGCCGGTTCTACATGTATCAGCTTGTCAACAAATGCAGGTGCAAAGCTGTCCAGGAGGGGGAGCTCATAGCATCATTTGTAGTTATAGCAGTGTTGTTAAAGTGAACTACACTCCCCAACTTCAGGGGAGCCCTGAAGCAAAAAATATTAATTCTTGCAAACGAATAAGAAAAGTAATTCCCAGATGATGCCTATTATTGAATTATTATTATTAATATTATTATCAATCACTTCCTAAGTGCAACCGTACGTTCTTATCATAACCCTGCCTTTTTATTATATAGACTAGTGTTAAAAATATCTGGAATAAAGTCTGGAAGAAAAATTAATTGCACTGGGAAAACGAACTGCGGGAATTAGAGAGTGGAGATGGTAAAAAGCAGGACAAAATGAGATATGGGTTGTTTGCAGTTGAAATGGGCAGAGCTAATCATACAGCATTACATTTACGGCATTTAGCAGATGCCCTTATCCAGAGCGACCTACAAGGTTAGTCACATTACAGAGGTGGGTCAGAGTAGTGTTAGAAGTCTTGCCCAATGACTCTTATTGGTGTGGCACAGCATAGTTGTCCAGACCGGGAATCGAACCCCAGTCTCCCACATGGTGTGGTGGCTCAATCTGTTGCGCCACACCAACCACAGCAGAAGTGCTAGAGATATTAAAAAACATTACGTTTTGTTCTTTCAGGATTATGAAGACTTCTTCCAGTCCAAAGAGACCAACACAGTGTTTTCATTTTTCCGCCTCAACTCTCAACCCTCAGTGAAGGTACAGAAACACAGCACACACAATCAGACAGCAGGGATGCACAGACTGATCTACTGTTTGAATATTTCTATCTGCTTTTACTGTTCAGTTTACGGCACTGATATAAACGATTGACAGATTTCTTTATTATGACTCTATCATTATGATAACAGTCTCAGAAAAATTATAGGTTCACAGTACTTTTTCTTCTTCTTCTTCTTCTTCTTCTTCTTCTTCTTCTTCTTCTTCTTCTTCTTATTGGTTGATACAAAAAGGCATTCCAAAGGCATTGTCCGGACAAGCTGGGTTCAAGAAACAGGCACACAACAGTAGTGAAAGCATATCCAAAATCCAGGTCAAAATACGAAACACGAGGTCAAAAACACAGACAGGCAAACAGAGCCAAATAACACTCAGAGCTCAGGTGCCTTTAAAGGGTCCCTATCAGTCCTCGCATGAGTTGCAGCAGTGTTGATTAGATAGGCCTCAGGTGAGTGGTGGAGTTTAGCTCAAGCCCAGTGGATCACATGGTTTGTGCGTATGTTATCCAACCTGAGGCCAGCAGAAAGAACCATTACAGTTGACCAAATGCTTTAGGACAGTTAGATCTGGAAAATGACTATTAATTGAAGTAAATGCAAAATGTCTCCCATTTTGAAATCAATAAAAATGATTTTCCAAGGTTAGCTCTTTTGCTGATTATTTTCTCCATTAATTGGTTGTTTGATCTGTGTTTTGGTGTTAAGCAAATGTACACAGTTGGAAGAGGGCAAATAGTTTTCCACATGGGTGGGAGAGGTCATTAGTGAATCTTTAATAAATTGAATGACGCATGTGTGTTTTCACTCACATTGCCACAAAAAGATGAATTTCTGAAAGGGGTTAAATACTTTTATTGCAGCACTGTGTGTTGAAGGCTGTAGTATTTAAATTAGCCTGCTAATCACAGTACAACCACATACACACCCACACACACACATGCATGATCTGCACCTCTTTCCTCAACCCCCTCCCTCTCTGTATCTCCATATCTTAGGGATTTATTTCTTGCCAGTTCAGCAGAAGAACCAAATACAAAATAATAATTAAAGTTAAATGGAAAAATGAACCATTATCCTCAGTATGCCTGAATGACAGGCTTGAAACTTGAGGTCTAATCATCCTTTAGTGCTGTCATAGCGAACGTCAGCTGACCTCATATGAAAAGGTAATTATCAGCAGAATTTCATTTCCCACAATGCATGCATGCTCGTAGCCTGGCTCTGTGCTTGGGAATAATCTGATTATCCGTCCCGGGAGAAATGTAAAGCCACACAGCACACCAGCTTCATTTAACTAGTCAGTAAGACAGTGTAGATCCAGTACGGCATTTAGAAGATATATTTGACTCCAGACGTTCCATAGACACAGATGGCTTTATGAGGATATGACTGCAAACTGTGCACAGTAGATTGAATATGAATGAGAAACTTAAAGGGGACTTTTCACGGAAAACTTCATTTGCTTTGAGGTCCTTTAGTTGTTTAAATAAAAAAAAAAATGTGAAGAAATATATAATATGTTAATGTGTAAGAAAGAACTGCAAACACTGCTCTTACTGTAACTTGTTTCTATATTCAGGACCCCGGAGGACCACCAAAGAGCAGGGCATGTGGATGGTGGGTCATTCTCAGCACTGCAGTGACACTGACGTGGTGGTGTGTTAGTGTGTGTTATGCTGGTACGAGTGGATCAGACACAGCAGTGCTGCTTTACTGTTTGAAAACGGTGTCCACTCACTGCCCACTCTATTAGACACTCCTACCTAGTTGCTCCACCTTGTAGATGTAAAGTCGGAGACAGAAGCTCATCTTTTTCTGCACAGGTTTTGTTGGTCATCCTCTAATCCTTTATTAGTGCTCACAGGGCACTGTTAGCTGGATATTTCTCCACTGAGTGACACTGAGAACTGCTGAGAATGACCCACCGCCTGCTCTAATACCTGCTCTATGGTGGTCCTGTGGGGTCATAGCCACTGAAGATCAGGAGGATACCAAAGTATTCAGAGAAACAGATGGACTACTGTATGGTAAGATGAGCTGATAAAATGGACAGTGAATGTAGAAACAAGGTCAAATGTTATGGTTGATTGGTGTACATACCTGTTTGTGTGTGGTACCTGATACCACAGCCATCCGTGAACTAAGGAATCCTAGAGATCGCTATTAAACTTGCTCACTCTGGATGAGGAACTCTCCACAATCACTTTTGGCACATTTTGTTATGTTACAGCCTTATTCCAAAATTGATTAAATTTTGATTAAATAAAAACACACACAGTACCCCACCATGACAAAGTGAGAAAGGTTTGTTTAAAATCTTTGCAAATTCATAAAAATAAATAAATAAATAAAACACAAAAATATAACATACATATATTCACAACCTTTGCTCAGTACTTTGTTGAAACACCTTTGGCAGTGATTACAGCCTCAGGTTTTTGAGTAAGAAGCTACAAGCTTGGCACCTACTTTTGGGAAGTTTCTCCCATTCTTATTTGCAGAACCTCTCAAGATCCATCAAATTGAATGGGGAGTGTCAGTGCACAGACATTTTTAGATATCTCCAGAGATGTTCAATTGGGTTCAAGTCTGGGCTCTGGCTGGGCCACTCAGAGAGTTGTCCTGAAGCTACTCCTTTTGTTATCCTGTCTGGGTGTTTGTCCTGTTGGAAGATAAATATTCATCCCAGTCCGAGGTCCAGAGTGCTCTGGAGCAGGTTATCATCAAGGGTGTCTCTGTACATCACTGTAGTCATCTTTCCCTTGACCCTGACTAGTCTTCCAGTTCCTGCTGTAAAACATCAAACACCATGCTTCACTGTAGGAATGGTAGGTGATGAGCAGTGCCTGGTTTGCTCCAGACATGATGCTTGGCATTCGATCAAAAAATAAATCTTTTTGTTTCTCATGGACTGAGAGTCTTTGCCTTTTAGCAAACTCCAGCTGTCTTGTGTCTTTTACTGAGAGGTGGCTTCTGTCTTGCCACTCTACCATACAGGCCTGATTGAGACTTGCAGAAATGGAAAGGTTCTGGAAGGTTCTCCTCTCCTCACAGAGCAGTCAGCTCTAAGTAGTGTGCTGGAGGTTCCAAATTTCTTCCAGTTACAGATGATGGAGCCCACTGTTCTCATTGGGACCTTCAATGCAGCATACTTTTCTGTACCCTTCCACAGCTCTGTGTCTCCATACAATCCTGTCTCTGAGGTGTGCTTTGATACGCACTGTCTATTATGGGAACTTATATAAACTGGTGTGTGTCTTTCCAAATCATGCCCAATCAACAGAATTTACCACAGGTGTCCAATCAAGCTGTAGAAATATTGAAAAATACATTTTCAAAGAAACCTTTCCTACTTTGTCATCATGGGATATTGTGTTTTTGAGGGAAAAATCAATGGCAGTGGGTTCCACTGTCTGGCTTTGTGTGATTGTACAGAACACTAGACTTCACCCTAACAGCACTGGCAGCATTGTGTGATAGGGGAGATTAACCACTGGGTGAGGATTGGGAATGAGTGAAACTGGTCTGTGGTCTCTTTAACACTGTAACTCTGACACTCCTGCAGGATTCTGAATCCTAGGCTGTGTAACGAACATTCCCTGGACTGAAGCACTGTGGCGATGTTTTGCAATGTATCTTTCTGCCCAAGAGAGTGATGCCCTCACTGCCAGCCATGCTTTTGCCAAACACCCAAAACCTGCTGCCCACCAGCCAAGACTCATTACTCTCAGTGGATTACAGAGACCTGGCCTGATGACTTTCATATCTGATTCTCTTCTCGTTGTTTTTTGCTGTTGTTTTTTAATGTTTGTATTGTTGCATGACCTGCTATATCTATGGTGATCACACTGACGCCACTTGTGTTTGATATTTGTACCCATGTTTCGGGCTCTATCTGGTGTACAATCATTCATGTCAGCTGTTTGTAAGCATCTATATACAGTATAAGATGTATGTGTACTGTAGGTCATGCTTTGCATCTTCTATCTAATGCTGGTTTTCTTGGAGCAAATTCCAGCCTATGAGATTCCCAATTTCTTGCATAGCAACAGTTGCTAGACTGGACAAACACTAGTTGCACGCAGAAGGAATCAACCAACTGCAATGGAGTCATGCTAGACTGTCAGAATGGCAGCAAATCATGTTCAGTGATGAGTCCTACTTTTGTTCTGGTGGAGACAAATCCATGGGGGGAGGCCTTAAGTTCCCCAAGGGAACCCTCCCAAGGGACCTATCTATCTATCAATGCCCTATTCCAACAGGACAACACTTGTCCGCGTACTGCTCCCATATCAAGAGCTCGCCTTGAAGGCACAGATACTATGCCATAGCCAGTTGCATCGCCAGACCAATCTATGATTGTATAAGTGTGGAATGCTGTTGGATGCTCTATCAACACTAAACCCCTACCACAAAATCTGTCGAGAACTGAGTGAGAATTATCACAGGACACCATCTGGAACCTCTACAACTCCATTCTGAGATGTCTGGCATATTGTGTTAAACACAACTCCATACCGAGAGACATTACTTCTGTATGTGTAGATCAATAAATATCGATCATATCAGTCAAAATTTTAAATTTTTTGATTTATTGTTCCTGGTGACCCTTTTCTTCCTTCACAATAGCATTGCAATCCCACCGTTCCTTCTGGGTGCAACTGTTTGTGCAGCTTTTTTCTTTGACAATGAGTGTATGTATGTGTGTGTCGGTGAGAGATGAAACTCCACTGTGGAATAAGGAAAGGCATTTGACTGAGGCAAACCGGAAAACAGGCTTTGCTCCTGATGCAGTGTTGTCCTTTATAAAACTTTGAAGTCTGATGCTGTTCAGGTCAAAGGCCTAGGGCATGATCCTGTACAGGAAAGACAGAATCAGATCAAAATATGCATGCACTGACCTTGCCTCTGTGTTTCCACTGCCTACACCCCTGCTGCAAAACTTTGGTCAAGGACCACCACAGCTCTCCATGCTTTATTCACCAAACGTTATTTAGAAGAAGTTACTTCCTTAAAATGGACTTATGCCGTTTTCACAAAGGTTCTAACTTTGACCAATGTTTTTTTAATAATTTTTATTGTTAAATGAGTCCATAAATGTTAGAAATGCAGTTTTCAAAAAAAGGTTATTCTGTTAAAAAGTATAAATATTTCTTATGAATTTCTTAAAAAGTTAAATCCATTAAATGGAGAAAGCACAGAATCAAACTAAAAATGGCAAGTAAAGGAAGAAAAATGACAAAGGAAATTGGAAAATATGCTAACAGCTTTTTAATCTTGTTACATTAAACATTAATGCTAGGAAAATAAGCTGTTTAAGCTGATAATTTTAGAAACTGACCTTCTGAATTCCTGCAGTCCAAGACCAGTGGGAGGAGTCATAAAGGACCTAAAGTATTTAATAATAAGACTGAGTTTTAAGAATTTTCAAGAGAGGAAATCTGTAAACATTCTTAAGAAGATTTTAAAGAACAATCATTTAGATTATCTGTAGTTAATTTGTGTTTATTATGAAGTTAAGATAAAAGCACATATGTTAACAAAATGTATATTAGGCTTTCTACTAGGATAGCCATGAGTCATTGATTAACAGAGTTATAAGCACATGCTGGTTAAATAACCTACAACCCAAAATTTACTATAGAAATAGAAAATTTTTATTCATGCAACAGCAAATGTGTTGCTTTAGGCTTATCTGTTTATTCGGGTCAGCTCGTTTGGCTGCATTTTTAAGTAATCAGTTTCTTAAAATACCCTTCACTACTTTCCAAAAACAGGTATGATGAAGAGTCTTACACCCCTTACATAGACTTTTGACATCAGGCATCAATTTACAGTCAAAGTTTAACTTATTAAGCTCTATATATTTTTCCCATCGAGAAAAAAACTGCTTTTTTATTTGGACATGACTTACAAAATAGTAATGTCCCCAGAGAGCTCAGTTCTAACGCTATAGTGAAACTGCTCCTACCTGAAGCTTTGCTGATAACGCTACCTTTTCCTCTCGCGTCTTCTAATAATGCTTAAATGTAGAATTCTCTTTGAGAATGATCTTCGTGTCGTTCTTTTTGTGAACTCTTGTTCTGCCTGACCCCTCTTGAATGTGGTATCACCACAGTAACAGCACATGCATGTAATACTGTGTGTACAATATCAATATGCAATATCATGTCCTGTGTCCACAAACTGAAATGAGATTAGATCTGACCTCCTTCAAATGTGGGCAGCATCACACTTGAGCCTGGTTTAGTTATGGACAAAGCAGAATTAGGGAACACATCAGCACTGACCTATCTACCAGAAAGACCTCTTGTTGACCAAATGGCCTTAGTGTGATCTTACTAAGGGCATTGTAATCATCTTAATGACTTATTCGTATAATGTTCATTTTTTTATTTCTGTGTCACTGGTAGTGCATTTAGACATAGACACAAAATTAAAGGAATATTCCAGCATTCAACCTAATGTCTATCTGCCACCTGTAGCATACCGACAGATACCACAGAGCCTAATTTTCATGTATTTCTCAAACTTTAGTACAAGATCTAAAAAAAGAAATGGACTCAAAAGCACATGTATATTAGAAACCAGTGGGCAGGTCCTTAAGATGCTGATGCTGATTGGCCTTTTTTGTTCATTTCTACATGATGGCAAAGGCGTAAACATGATTATCTGTGTCAAACAACTGTATGACATTGTGTTCCATATTTAACCTATCCATGCAGTGAACACTGAGCGCACAGGCCTCGTACAGTGGGCAGCCATTGCTTTGGTGCCTGAGGAACAGTTCGGGATTGGGTGCTTTGCTTAGAGGCACATTAGCCATGTCCTGTTGTCCGAACTGGCGACCTTCAAGTCACAAGGCCACTTCTATAACCTTTCGGCCATGTTTGCCCTTAAACGTGATGCAAGTTTAACTGTTACACAAATCTTACATGTGATGCAATTTAGACCAATTAACATCAGTTCTGAAATCACAATAAAACTTGTGATTTCTAAAAGTGCTCCTGAGAATAATGGTGGGATATTTTACAGTGTAAGAGAGTAGACTTTAATTCTATTTCCTGGTATTTATGCACAAATACATCAATGTGTGTAGTAGTGAGCCTGTCACAATAGCTACATTATTAACATATTGCGCAATATATGACAATATTGTACAATCACTTTTGCTGACCCTAATTGTCCATTATATTTTTCCTAACAAGGACAGCACGTTAATGTTTAAAATGTTTAAAAACAGCAGTAAGAAAATTCAGTTTTCTTATTATTCAAATGTTCACTGCTCTTTAAAAGGGTGTAATTACATTTTTTTTATGCAATTATCCCATATCAGTAGCACAAAATGGTCTTAAAATTGCAATATTATGTATCTCAATTATACTGTATCTGGGACAATATATTGTCCAAAAAAATTGTCACAGGCCTGCCTGGCAGCATTAGGTTGAAACATGGTGAAATATTCAGTTCAGTAAACAAATCTCTAACTCAGTATGTGTGCATACAGGTCACATGCTAATGCTGGTTTCTAAGGGGTCAGTCTCTCTTTCGCTCCTTACTGCCTCGAGTCGACTCTCTCAGGTGTATGCAGAAGCATGTTTGATGTAGCACACTGTGATGCCTAAAGACAATGAAACTCGTGTTCATACACAGAATATATATTACAGCTAAACTGCTTACTGTATCTGTGTGAGGAAATATTATGTTATCTTTACTCTGTGTAACACACACACACACACACACACACACACACACACACACACACACACACTGTGTCCCTGTCATTGTCTTGCCTCTTCCATAAACCCTCCTAGCCCTCCTCCTCTCTTTCATTAAATGATTCCACATGAATGGGTTTTGCATTAATACATTAACACATGACGGACACGGAAACTCACACGCAACTCACGCTGCTCTCCAGCCTCTGTCTTCCTTTCTTTAACACTTTTGCTCTCTCTCTCTCTCTGTCTCTCTCTCTCTCTCTCTCTCACACACACACACACACACACACACACACACACACACACACACAGCCTAGTAAAACATTCCTCTTTCTCAGCAGTAAATGATGTGTGTTCAAGTTTACAATTGTCAATTTTTCACCGTATATCTATGACTAATAAAGATCAATGTTTAATAAAGATCAATGTTTTATAATAAAACGCTTTGTGAATGCTTGATGTATTTCTGTGCTGGTTGGAACTGTAAATGTAACAATAGAAGCTGTGCATATCAGTGATTACACCAGTGCAGTTTTGGCCATATGTGGTTGCGAGCTCTAAATTCAGTTCAGTAAATTCAGTGATTTATTGTGTTCAGCCCAATTCAATGTAGATTTGAATTCCTGAAATGCTATTTGATTAGTTGTATAAAATCTGATTAGTGTGTAAAATGTAGGCAAAGAGACCTACATAATTGAAATGGATTGAACTCTATGTCCGGTAAGCATGTAAATGTGGGTCACTCAACATCAGTCTAAAGAGGAAGGAGAGCCAGAGAGCGTGAGAAACCTTCCAGCACCGTGAACCCATACCCACTGTTTAGGTTGTCTCTTATTCACCAGCTGGGGGCAGAATTTCTGCAGTTTAAACACAATAGCCCAGTGTTTCTCAATCCTGCCCTACACATTTTAGAGCTTTTCCTGCTCCAAATACACCTGATTCAACTAATCAGCTCATTATCAAGTATTTCAGAGGTGTGTAAATGCAGGGGTGCCTCCAGGAACAGGGTTGAGAAACTGGGATTTGCAAAGAATAGATGGAAAATGTATTTTTTTGTGTACATAATCAAATCAATAATAAATAAGATTATTCGGATTGGCTTGATTAGAAACGATGTGCTGCAGGGACACTTTCCAGGTCAGATATTTTTACACTAGTGGTGATGGGAACTAGGGCTTTTATATAGAAAATGACAAATGCGCCCAATCCAAAATTAACAGTGAATCTATTTGTGTACTTATGCAACATGAGTGATGGTAAAATAGTACCCCATGTGACCACTACAGTCTTCATGTATCATACAAGAACATTTTAACCCAAAAACATGTCCAAGAACTTAATGAAACATTGGCCTCTTTTCCACTGAGCACAGGGTAACCATTCCAGTGGCTTTTCATCTCCACGCAGGGAAAATGGTTAAATCATAGCGGATTGAGATTATGTAGCGCAGGGTTAATAAGGTTACCAGTTTTAAAAAAAGGCATGTTTCAATTCTCTATGTGCTTTTAATTTTTATGTAATTTGTTAAGGTTACATTTAGATACATTTTGACTTTGAAGTTATGACAACTTTCCTTGTGTACAGTTCCTCTGTACGTTTTACATCTCTTTCTCAATTCCAGTCCCAATATACATTCCATACAAAAACTCAGACTCTTAAATCAATAACTCAATTAATATAAACCCAAATATATTGTCCTCTGCTGCCATCAAGTGGACAGATATGGATTACTCCATGTCTGTGCTCTCTGGAATTAAAAGTTGGAATCTGTCTACCTATGCTCAGTCAGGGAGTGGCTAAATGGAGGATTAAGTTCCTTGTCCAAAGGCACCAACAGGAATAACCAGTTAGCTCAGAGATTTGAACCTATGTTCCTCTGGTTGCTGGTTTACTTCTGTTACCATTAAACTTCCAATCATCATAATTTTTGGCTTAAATGGAGAATCAAAACTGATAATTCATCACCTTATTCACCAGATAAGAACAGTACAGAAACTGTAACCAATTAACAGAGTACTTTATTAGGTACTTATTCTTG
Organism: Acestrorhynchus altus; assembly: GCA_034509495.1. Classification (NCBI taxonomy): domain Eukaryota; kingdom Metazoa; phylum Chordata; class Actinopteri; order Characiformes; family Acestrorhynchidae; genus Acestrorhynchus; species Acestrorhynchus altus. The sequence continues at coordinate 24,418,368 of CM067518.1, forward strand.
CAGTTATCTAATCACTCAATTATGCAGATGCAGTGCATAAAATCAGGCCAACAGCTACAGGTACTCTTCACTTCAACCATAAGACAAGGATAGACAAATGTGATTTCAGTGAATTTGAGCAGGGCATGATTTTTGGTGCCACAAGGGACCATCTTTATGGATGGAAACACCTGGTTGGTTAGAATAGTCAGTGGAGAATGGCCAGATTGTTTAGAACTGACAGAAATACTACAGTAACTCCGGTCAAATGTAGTGTGAGCAGATAAGCATTTCTGAATGCATAACATGTCCACTAGGGAGAGGTGCTATAACAGAAGACCAAAGCAACTCAAAAAACTCATTCTTGTGGCAATGCATTTCAGCTGGTTTTGGTACATCATTTAATTTATTTATCATTTAAGTGACAGACATAGACATGTAAATTAGATAAATTTCAAGTCAATATGACCAATGAATTTACAGTGGAATGCAAAAATTTTTGCACCCTTGGTCAAGATGTATGTTACTCGCACTAAGTGAGTAGAAGATGAATTGATCTTCTAAAGGTGTTAAGGATGAAACATTATTTATTTTTTGTACAAATGGACTGCAGTGTTTGTTGACAAACGTAAAAGAGCACCATGTAAATTTCAAATGTCAGATTTCCTGTCTATGAAGCTGGAATTTCCATTCTACATGTATCCAACCAACGTCTCACATAATATGGAATCCAGAGAGTGCGATATTAACAAATAACAAAATCAGGAATATTGCAAAACTGAACCTCTGTAACACTGTAAATAACAAAATGATAAAAAAATATGGTTATTATTTAGTGATTTGAGCTCACAAACCTACAAAATAAATTGATGAATATATAATTTTATCTATATATTTTGTGTATATATATATATATATATATATATATATATATATATATATATATATATATATATATATAACCAGTTAATGTTATCATATTTGCAATCCACAACCATACACACACACACACACACACACACACCTCATTTAAATATATTTAATATAGCTACTTGTTAAATCATGCAAATCTTCTACAGAAATACAGTTCGGCACATACATCTATTTCTGAGGCATATTTGAGCTTTTTGTTCATGATTTTGAAAGAGTTCTGTTTTGGGCCTCAAAATTTGAAGAATGCATCTGCTTTTCCTTCTTCCACTGCATTGAAGAATGCTTCATAGTCCTACAAACACATAAAGAGCAGAGAGACAAGATCAGAAAGGTCAGTGATGTTGATACAGGCATGCATCTGAGATTTTCTCACACATCTCCTTTAGTGGAAGATAAAACTCATTGGACATTTCAGCTGCATAGTTTACACATGCTCATTCCACGCTTTAGTGAGTTTGACAAGAATGAATGTTTCTGGTGTAATAAACAAATTGAGCATGAAAATGTGGTTTGAAGTGCTGAAGGGAGAATCAAATTAGCTGCTTCTCTAAATAAAGTGATGCACTTAATTTACTTCATTTAAATGTGAACATCATTGGAACATAAAATATACTGTATTACATTGATAGTCAACCCTGGTTCTGGAGTGCCAGATTTCTGCACACTCTGCTGATGTATCTGCTCTGATGACTTACTAAAGCTGGTGAGTTGAATCAGGTGTGCTTGAGCAGGAAAAGCTCAAGAATATGCAAGAATTTGACTCCCCAGGACTGGGTCTGTCTACCGCTGCTGTATTGCATTATGCTTCATGTAAATATACACCAACCACCCAAAACATAACAACCACCTCCTTTTCCATTTGATCACCTCACTGTCCATTTGATCAGCTCCACTGACCATACAGGACCACTTTGTAGTTCTATAATTACAGACTGTAGAGCATCTGTGCTTCCTTTCAGCCTGTTCTTCAGGACCCCACAGGACCAACACAGAGCAGGTATTATTTGGGTGATGGGTCATTCTCAGCACTGCAATGACACTGACATGGTGGTGTGTTAGTGTGTGTTGTGCCGGTATGAGTGGATCAGACACAGCAGGGCTTCTTGAGTGTTTAAACATGATGTCCTCTGTTTTAGACACTCCTATATAGTTGTTCCTCCTCGTAGATGTACTGGTTATCTTCTAGTCCTTCATCAGTGCTCACAGGATGCTATTGGCTGGATATTTCTGGTTGGTGAACTATTCTCAGTCCAGCAGTGACACTGAGAAGTTTAAAAAGTGGACTGCTGTGCCTGATCCAGCATAACACACACCACAACAACACCACCATGTCCGTCTTAGTACAGAGATAAGAATGATCCACCACTCACGTAATACCTGCTCTGTAGTGGTCCTGTGGGGTCCTGATCATTGAAGATCAGGGTGAAAGTAACATAACAATAGTTTGTTTCTAAATGTATACTTAAGTATTATAAATACTACGTATAAAAATTGAGACTGCATACTCAGGGTTAACATTTTTTTGTCTCTATAAACAATGTAAGAACATAAATTCCAGTTCAAGTACAATACACAGACTTTAGGGGAGGTTGATATTAGAACTTGTGTCATGCACCCTCTCTGAATTCGGATACGACATGACGATTTGGTCAACTACAAAAAAATACCTTGATCTATCAATATTCACACAATATTCCCCATCATTAATGAATGTACAGGTATAGGCCAAATATACATTTCTTTACAAACAGGAGTAGAAATCAATTATACTTCACTTTCTAGTTTAGAAGTACTAATATCACACTTGAATGAACTTTTTGTAAGTTCAATAATAATTCAACTACTATTACATTTTTTACTGATAAAGCAGATCATAGAACAGAATCTATGAGCACTTCAGTAAAATACAGCACTGAATGAGGGGCTAGATTGACTGTTTTTAAGTAGCAATCAATGTTGGCTTTTATGTAATATTTGCTTTAATATTTGCTGTTGGGAAGACAATTTTAGAGGATTCCCTGCTTGATCACACCTCCTGCAACTCTCAAAAGGCTTGTCAATCAGGTAATTATTTGAATGAGGTGTGTTAGGAGCAGGGGAAGCACTAAAATGTGCAGGGCAGGGCTGTCTCCAGGACCAGGGTTGAGAAACACTGGTGAAAATTGGTGAAGGAGACTCACCCCGCAGTATTTGTCTCCATTAAAGACCTGAGGGGGCAGAGCTTTGGGGTTGCCCACTTTCTTCCTCATCTCCTCCTTCAACTGTGGGCTCTGTGTGACATCCTGAGCACGATATATGATCTTCTTTGCATCCAAAAACTGGAAGATCTCATTCTGCTGCTGCTTCATCTGAATGGAGATTGTGAGAGGAGAGAGTCATTTGCCCCACTTTACCAAAGAGCTCCTGTATGTGGTAAACAGCTTAACATGAAGTCTAAAAATGAGGCTCCCACAATTTAATTATTTACAAATGCCGTATACTATAGAACTCCCAAATCACATAATGTTACCAGCACTTCTGGTGTTCCAGTGATAGAGCCAACACTTATATGATTGAGCCACTCAAAAACCTGAAGTGGACCTAATTTAGTCTGTGTTTGCAAACTACAGCTGTTCTGTGAAGGCCTTAGAAGTTTGTTAAGAACCTTAGTGATCAAACAGCATCATGGAAAGCAGGGTTATGTTATAAAAAAATATCCCAAGCTGTGAACATCTCACAGAGCACTAGTCAATCCATCATCTGAAATGGAAGAAGCGTGGCACAACTGCAAACCTATCAAGACATGGCTGTTCAACTAAACTGATAGCCCAGGCAAGGAGAACTCTAATTAGAGGAGCAGGCAAGAGGCCCATGGTCACTCTGGAGGAATTGCAGAGATCCATGTTCAGGTGGGAGAATTTGTATAGTTAAGCATTTTGAGTGTAACCAAAAGGTCTGACTTCACTGACGTCATGATGTCAGCATCATGATCTCATTTTTGAGGATATTCCCCTTCTCTTCTGCTGTCTTATAGAAGTCTAAGGACAAATATGAATCAAGAACATTAATAAATTCAATATACCAACTTCTAAAACCTAAAACCAGGAACATTAAAATGTTGAAATATGAGTGTAACAGTATATGGGTGTGTGTCTAAGACCACATATAAATCAAGAACATAAATAAAGTCAAGCTAAAAGCAAGCTAGGAATAGTTGCGGCGTAAACAGGGGCTGAAAAGAGCATCGACAATAGAGTGAAGATATTTATGCAAGGCAAGGCCCAGGTTAGGCTCTCATACTCTGAAATGGCATTAATGTGCCAGTTTGTACAGAAAAAAGTGAGTAGCACATTCATACTGTACCTCTCTGGAGCCACCGGCGCTGCTGAAGTAGACTACAATGGACATTGTGTGGTGAGATGAGTGGTGCTAAAGACCCCGAGAGACTGAATGTAGAAGACTGAAGCTGAGTAAGTGAAAATGTGTGCATACCTACTCCAGGACCAGGTAGGCGAGTTTTGACATGGCTCACTTGACTGCCACACCTCATGTGCACACACACACACCCCTCCCATAACTTTGTTTTTCTATTAACATGTCAGAGCTTGATGGTATTTCTGGTGTAAAGACTGCTGAGATTAGGGCGGTCACTCGTTACACTTGTTTTTGACTGATGGTTCCAGACAGTGTTGCTCAAAATGTTGCTTAGACCTGTTTGTTAGTAGCTTATAGGCAGCAGTAGATTGCTTTAAGCAACAATGTATCTGGTAGGTACGTAAAAATCCACTGCTTAGGCCTGCAAATACCTGCAGATTAAGACACTGATATAGGCCACCTACATACAGCCACAGCATGCAACAGTCAAGTCAACATAAGCAGCTTTTCTCTTTCACTAAAACCTTGATAATTGATATAAATGCATGGACTGTTCACTTAAAATAACCCCCCTTAAAGTTACATGGATAAAGTTTAGTGATTCCTTTGCAAAACTTGAAAACATAGTGATTTTTTTGTTGTGATGTCCAGGTTTGTGTGAGTCAGTGATGTCAACCCATGTGATCAGTCTTGCTGCAGGCCCTTTATAGAGGTTAAAGTTCATAAGCAGTTATGAGGGCTAAATGAGGGCTGACAACACACTCCAGGAACAGGAACGGTCTTTAGGAAGGAGATTTCTTCAGTGGCTTTCATGTCTCTACACACATTTATTGCTATAAATTATATGATGGTCTTGTTCCTAAACTATGATACAAATTCAAGTACAAGACCATGTCATTTTATTATGACCGTATCCTCATTTCTACCCTCTGTACACATTTTACCAGCTCCGCTTCAACTTCAACATATTATCAACTCCTCATGCCATTCGTTTCACGATTCATGATTATACATAAATATTTTCTCATTTTATAACTAATTATTTAGGAATTTATTTACTCCTTTTTGTTCATTTTATTTACTGTCCTCTGTGTGGATGTGTATTCAAAGCTGTATATTTATCCTGTACACGATTGTTAAGAACAGGTTGCAGGAGGGTGAAGATATCACTTATTTGACCAATTATAGGGTGAATCACTTATTTGACCACAATATTTCCATCCACCCACACCAATGCATCCATCCATCCACTCATCCATCCTCTTACCCATCCATTCAAATGTAACTGAAAACCCCTAGTTTTAACTGCCCCCTCGTGGTCAAAGTAAACATTACACCTCAGATATTACAATAAAAAATCAAACCCATCCATCCACACATTCATCCATCCACCCACCATTCTCTTTCATTCTCCCATCCATCCATCCATCCATCCATCCATCCATCCATCCACCCTCCCACTCATTCACCCATCCATCCACCAATCCCTTTCATTCTCCCATTCATCCATTCAAACCCTGGTTTAACTGAAATCCCCTTGCTTTAACTGCCCCCTCGTGGTAAAAGTAAACATTACACCTCAGATAACAAAAAATCAAACCCATCCATCCATCCACCCAAAATAAAAAAAAATAAAAAATCTAATCCGTATCCGTTTGTTTGGCTGAAACTCTGATTTGTATCGTGAGGAGAAAAACGCGCAGACCGTGTAAAAAAAACCGCGCTAACTAAAGAACAAACGGCTGGGATGTTTTTCAGGCATCGTCGCGGAGCGCCCGGGTCCTCTCTCGCATATAGCGCGGCTGTCGCCGGAGTGACGTCCTCTTTAGCCGCAGTCAGAGGGAGGACTGGGTGAGTGTGTGAGGCTTTCAGACTCAATCTGCCTCAAACTTCACCATCCTGCTTTACAGCTCAATCACGGCTCCTCCAAACAATAAACACTAGCCTGTGTTTCTGTCTCTGCTCTTATTTTACAGTTTTAAGCCCAACATCCATCGCTGATCTACAATGGCCGAGGAAGGGTGAGCGTGACTCTGAGGCACCGCTGACTCCCTTTGGTCTGAGGCACTTTTACAGATCAGTCTCTCAAACAGCCTTTTAAGACACACAGCCAAATAATGCAGGTCTGGGGGGTAAACTGCCTCCAAACTGGCAGTGAAAGTGAAGGTTTTGGCTGCCTCTGCCTCACTGACTCCAGCTCTATACTGGTTTATCTGTCCAGTTATTCACTGTTTTATATGTACTAGTTTATTTACTGGTTTATTTGTTTACTGAGTTTTGTTCAGTTGTTTGCTGGGTTGGTTGGTTTACTGGGTTATATGTCCCGGTGTTTGCTGGGTTGGTTGGTTTACTGGGTTATATGTCCAGGTGTTTGCTGGGTTGGTTGGTTTACTGGGTTATATGTCCAGGTGTTTGCTGGGTTGGTTGGTTTACTGGGTTATATGTCCAGGTGTTTGCTGGGTTGGTTGGTTTACTGGGTTATATGTCCAGGTGTTTGCTGGGTTGGTTGGTTTACTGGGTTATATGTCCAGGTGTTTGCTGGGTTGGTTGGTTTACTGGGTTATATGTCCAGGTGTTTGCTGGGTTGGTTGGTTTACTGGGTTATATGTCCAGGTGTTTGCTGGGTTGGTTGGTTTACTGGGTTATATGTCCAGGTGTTTGCTGGGTTGGTTGGTTTTACTGGGTTATATCTACAGGTGTTTGCTGGGTTGGTTGTTTGTTTTTACTGGGTTATATCCTCAGTTGTTTGCTTTCTGTTCAGTTTATGTATTGATTCATTTGGCTGCTTTGTGATTAGCTGTGTTTAAAGCTGTATATTTACTCTGTAAATGATGGTTAAAGGACAGGGTTGGGTGACCCAAACAGGCTGTGAGGGAGATCAGATCGAGAGGAAAATCAGGTGCAGCGTTTACACTTAAAAGGTCTAAAGAAACTGTGAAGGTGGTTTAAGTGGCTGTAAGGGTGTGAAGTGGTTCGTTTTCCTAGGTGGCTGGTTCTTGGTTTGGAGGTCATTACTTGGTTGTGCAGTGGTAGTCTGGGTGGCAGTGTTATAAAATGAGTTCTCTGATCCTCTTAAATGTTAAGATTAAGTATTTCAGTACATACATACAGAACATCGTGAATCTTTCTGTCCATCGTGATTTGGACGTCTCCTCTTAAACCTTCATGCTTTTCAGAGTCACTTAAGTTTATTTTATTACTGATTATTTATCCATTTTAGTTTTTATTTTTCTACTTTTTGGATCTTCAAAGCTATTTCCCCATATTTCATCTAAAACTTGGCTAAAGTGTTTAATTTTGCAGAATTATTTTTAACCAATTTATTTTTACAGGATGTTTAAACATGCCTGCAGTAGAAAGTTTGGCTGTTTTTTAATGCAGCTGCTTCAGCGGTTTAAATTTATTAATTTATAATAGTTTCAGTGCTTTACTGTCAAAGGAATGATTACAGTAAATACTCAACTGACCCTAAACTATGGGAGTGAAACTGGGTCGGAAACAAACTGGTGGTGTGGCTGCAATCGTACCTGATTCCTGTGTTGGTGCTAAAGTCTGCAGGAAAGTGGTTTTGGATAGAAGAACAGCTCAATGTGAGCCAAATTGGTTCATACTTGATGTGAATATCATTGAAACTTGGATGATGGTGGTATTGAAATGCTGTGCATCCAATCATTACAATGCATGAGATTGTTTACATTGCAAGGCACTCATTTCCTGGTTGAATGAGTCTGTGTGATTAATGTACTGACAGAATAGACCTTTTTGGGTCATGGTTGAAATTTAGTTCTGTCTGTGGTGGCATATGGCCTTTGCAGTCTAGTCAGAGACTAGTCTTGGCCCGTGTCTGTGGTTGATGTGTTGAAGGCTCTGTTTTGTAAAGTGACTCTACTTTTAAACCAGTCTGACCTCGGCTTCCATGAGGACATCTTATCTTTAGTCGGAATCCCCTTCACTCTATCTATGAGTGACAAATGCAGTCTGATAAGCCGAAGGTTGTCTAACATTGCTGGGTCTATGGGTTAAGTGCCGCCTGTGTATTAATTAATATTTTGGGCCTTGTTGCTCTAGCATTGCTGCCGGAGGAGTGATGGATGTCAACACTGCCCTGCCCGAAGTGCTGAAGACCGCACTCATCCATGACGGGCTTGCCCGTGGCATCCGTGAGGCTGCCAAGGCTCTGGACAAGTAAGATTGTTTATGGTTGTGGTGTTTTTGTGCACCTTAGGGCTGCATGATGGGCTGTTTGATTTATTTTTAGATATTCCTATTGATGCACAGAATAAATCCTGAATGAACGGCATAATTACATTTAATTCCTTATTGGATTATTTCAGAAATAATTCACACCTTTGAAATTGATCTTGTACAAAAGTACAGCTCTGAAAGGAATTGTAGAACAATATTGTACTATTAACTGAATATTGTGCAGCCCTAATGTATATTGTATCGATGATGATAATTTGGCTCCCTCTACTGAAGTCTCTGAGGATACCTGCCATTCGTTACCCAATTGCTTTCTGAGATACAATTAATGTACAGTAGCGTCACTACAGTTGGTGTCATGGACTTGTTGATGATAAAGCTCCTCTCACTTTCAGGCGCCAGGCTCATCTTTGCGTCCTTGCTGCTAACTGTGACGAGCCCATGTACGTCAAGCTGGTGGAAGCCCTCTGTGCAGAGCATCAGATCAACCTCATCAAGGTACAGATGGGCAATGTAGTCGTCTTTTAATCTGGCTGCCAATGTAGTGCATTCTGCTGCACCTGCTTGGTTTTGTGTCGGTGATGACAACTTGGCTCCCTCTACTGAATCCAGTGAGGACATTGCCTTTGTTACCCAACTGTTTTCTGAGACACACTGCCTCCAGTTGCATGAGTGCCTAAAATTGAAGGGCTAAATCATAAATTTTCTCAGATTAAATTATTGTTTAGTGGTTGAAGCAAATACTTTTTTTTTAATTGGTGGGGAAACCATTAAAATTGCAGTTAACCATGCAGAATAAAATTTAAAATCTTGTTCAATTGTAAGTGTAGTTCTTTAGGGCTTGGTGTCTGTTTTGTACAGAAATCTGGATAAAAACTGATTACTATATATGGGCTGAGGGGGTTTTTAGAGGTGAGTGTTTTTTTTAAAAATTACTTCAGTCTTTTGGAAATCTTATCTTCCTTTCCTCTACCCCTGCTCTCAGCTCCTTGTCTATTGTTTCCTTCAGCCCGTTCATGCTCATGTACACCCTGGAAGGGATGTTAGACTTGGTGTATAAAGAAGAAATGATCAAATACTCTAGATATAAATATTATTCTACAAAACACTGGCAAACCTCTAGCCTTTATCAATAGAAATAACTTTAAATGAGCTTAAATTACAACACAGGGAAGTGGTTGGGGGCACTCATTTCATCTCAAAAGTTGAGCATTGCCACCTAGCCTATCTGGCTGGTTGCCTGTTTGGTTAACTTGTGTGTTTGGAAGCAGGGACAAATGATGAAACTGTGCAGTTGTGCCTCACTGGCCATTTCTAAACACTAGGTTTTAAACTGCATTGTGGGGTTCAAATGGAAGGTCATGCTGCTTGCTGTCACCTGTCAGACTGAGCAGAATTGGCCTTGTTGTAGACGGGTAGCTGTCAGAGCTGGGGACCTGAAGCTGTCCTTTGAGCACGTTGGCTCAGTTCAAAAAGAAGCTCAGTTCTTCTGAGAAGCACTACTTTTCACTAACCTGTAAACGTGTTTGTATATACCACTTGGCAGTCTGGCTTAAATGTAAGATGCAGGTGCCCGATTGCTTGGAAAAGTTTCCAGCATTTAAATAAGTCTCATTTTGAGAACCAAAATGCCCACAACATCTACCAGATGCTGTGATTAGGGAGTGGTGTAATGGTGCTGCTTAAATCTTGCCTCAAATGTCATTTATGAAATTTCTAATTAATGTGTCTGAGGACCCTGTGGGGTCTCTGAAGTGCACAGAATGAATGGTCATCTTACTCCCATGGTTTATTTTACAGGTAGATGACAACAAGAAGCTTGGTGAGTGGGTTGGCCTGTGCAAAATCGACAGAGAAGGCAAACCCCGCAAGGTGGTGGGCTGCAGCTGCGTGGTCATTAAGGTAAGCCTGACTGAGGATGAAAACCGAAGGCTTTGGTTGAACAGTATGAATAGAACTCTTCTGAATGTAGTTTTAGTTGCAAGTATTGTAACATTTTAAGCGCTCATCTTATTTGGACTTTGCCATTTGTGCATTTCCTCCATATTGCATAGATTGCTAACTTGCATCTTGTTTCTTGCAGGACTATGGCAAAGAGTCCCAGGCCAAGGATGTCATTGAGGAGTATTTCAAATCCAAGAAATAAGGTGCTCAATAAAGTGTTGAAAAGATTTGGTCTGATGGCTCTTTATACTAACTGACCTTTTGATCTGCTTCAGGTTGTGTTTGGACAGCTGTTGAGTAGAGCACTGGTTTTGTAGGTAAGATGGGGTCAAAAACATGAACCCCTGAAACTGAATTTGATTTGCTAAAGACTAAAACTACCTGAGGTTATTTTTATGGCTGGTTTTATTGGAAGTGGAATGGACCCAAATTTTTAATGATGCAGGTTCTGGAAAGGTGAACAGAGTGACAAATGTCTCTTAAACTTCATTGTCCTCTGTTAAAAGCTCATGGATTCAAATCTCATTTGTCTTCATACCAACTACAATGCAGAAATGTCCTCTGTATTCCTGAATCAGGTGTTATCTTCCTCTTGAAAATACCTTGTTTCTCTGAGCTTTAGCTCTTGCTCATTAACCAGTGTGATATGATGGTCACCCTGTGGTAGCAGTTTTTGCTCTGGAAATCTGACATCTCAAGCTTGTTAGAAGGAAATGTGATCAGTCTAGTCTTACTAAAACAGAGGACCAGCAGATAACCTGGCACCCTAAAATCTCACTGCTGTATCTTCACACTGGAGTTAATATATTGGATTGTGCAAGTCTCCACTTTTTTCCTCCAAAGCTTGAGCTGGAATCTAGCACTCTTGATGCACTATTGGCATTGGCCCACTCCTTGTGAAGCATCCTTCTCCCTTTCCTACCACATCTTCCCCTTCCAGTCATCTTTCCATTAATATGATTAATATGGTTTGATTACAGCTCTGAACAGTCAGTAATGACTTGTGGCTTACTCTCTGAAGGGGAGATGATAATCTGGACAACTGTCAGGGTGGCAGTGTTCCCCATGGTTCTGCTTGGTTGTGCTGAACTACAGTTTTTATTGTTTGAATAGTAATTTACTCAAACTTGAAATTAAATACTTTAATGTGAAATTCTGAATTTCTGGTTGTTATATTCCAAACTGATCAACAGTAAAACAGCCTTTAAGTATTTCACTTTGTATAATGAATAGACAGTTTGTTTGAGTTAATGAACAAAGATGAGCTGTTCTATGATAAAATTGAGACGCAAGCCTCGTTTCCATGGTAACATGGCAGGCATTTAAATTGATGAAAGTACTTTCTATCAGAATGGTGCTCATGCTTTTCCCATGTTGTATTTATAAATTAATTACAAACACCTGCTGTTTACATTTTAGTCTTTCATTTTGTTTATCCTTCATCTACATACATTTTCAAAATAAACAAAAAAGTCACTCAAAACAGTTCATAAGGCACAACAAATCATTATACACATACTTCTTAGCCAAAAACTTACAAAAAGACCAAATGAAAAAAAAAAAAAAAAAAAGCATTTGCAAACACAGCGTCTGTTAAAACTAGTTACCGTAAAATAATTTACATGAGTTATCAATCTATGCTAGATCGTGTAGTTTTTGGGGGATAGTACATATCTATTTGTATACAGCTGAGAAAAACTGGAGTACCTCTGAACAGAGAGGGAAGCTATGAAGCGGTGTTTCCTTACTGTTAAGAGAAATGGACACCCCAGTTAAATGCAGTGCGTGTGTGATGTAAGACGTTTGTGAGCTCTTGCTGAGCCTGGTTTGACCGTTTAAACCCCAGCTGCCCCTTTCCCAGACAGTCCGAGTCTTTTTAAGACAGTGCAGAGTTACATCAGAAGCCAGAGAAATTATTAAAAAGACACAAAAAACAACATAAAAGGAGATTACAGTGTACTGTTGTTCTTAAATAGTTGTACAAAAAGAGGCCTATGATACAGTCGTCGAGTGTTACAGGTACTCGAATTCCAGTGCTTGGTGAAGGGCGAGCAGGTCCGAGTGGCTCGATATTCGCCAGAATGGCATGTTGTGCTGTGGACAGAGAGAGGGCCCAGTCAAAACGTGCCTACAACAGCGTACAGAACCTTCAGAGAGCACATGCTGTATAAGAAAAAGCTAAATTCCACACAACATCCATGCAATTCCTGCCAACATTTAGGAAAACTATTCTAATGCTGTTAGAGTGCTAAGTGTTAAATCCTATTTACAAAGCACACTAAAAAGCCAACACCCGATAACAGAGGAGAAACTGAGAACACCACAGTGACAGCTGTTTTAAACAGATTTCAATAGGGTTTATAAAAAGGTGTTCAAGATATAATTACGTTAGAAACCCTGAGTGATTTATTCCAAACTTTGTTTTCATGTGAATTAGTTAAGAGTGAACAGTAAGACAAACTTTTCATAAACCCTTTAAACACTCATCATGAAAATATAGTGACACCCGGAAAGAATTAACTGACAGGAATGGAATTTGGTGGGGATATTTCAAATTGTGAGACCTACTACTGATTCAAGTTTCATGCTGGCCTGCACATGTGAGGCAAAGACAGGCTTTATCGCTGTACCTGACTGTATAAGGTCAACGTGTGTATTTCCATTCTGACTTGTGCTGTTGTGTTGGTAACATTGTTCACAATCTAATTATGTCCCAGAGAAGAGTTGGGCTGGTTTTATTGAAGTTTACCGTTTGTGGCATTGAACAGAAGAAGGCATGCACCAGTTATATGAAGGATCTGGGAGATCTACACAAATCCCGAACAAGGAGAACTGATGATTTGTCCGACGTGTGGTAACCAGGTAACCGGAGTAACCGATCAGCCCTCCATGTGTCATCCTGTAAGTGGCAGATGTCTGCTTGACACAGCTGCTTGCACACAGACCTTTACAACTGCTTCATAACACCAGAATGTCATGGAGTCACTCAGAATGGAACCGGGCATCTCCAGACTATCTCCAATTGAAAATGTGTGGGATGCTATCGGACGCTCTATCAACATCCCAGCCCTACTGCACAATCTGCAGGAACTGAGTGAGAACATTCAAGGTGCTTGGGATTATCACAGGACACTGTTAGAAACCTCTACAACTCCATGCCAAGATGTCCGGCATGTTGCATTAAACCCGACGCCGTACTGAAACACTACTTTATGTGTAGATCAATAAATATTGATCATATCAGTCTAATTTTTGAATCGTTCATTGTCACTGGTAACCTTTGTCTTTCTTCCCAGTAGCATTAAAATCACACTTCTTTCTGGGTGCAGCTATTTTTTGATGATGAGTGCAGATACCAGCATGTACACATTTCTCATGTAATTGTAAAAGGCACACTGTTTGCAAAATATCATATGTTTTGTATATTTTCATACATGGACGAGAAGTGAAACAATGTGAAGTTCTCTGGTGCTTGCTAGAACAGAGATATTCATCCAGGTTGAAATTCTGCTTCACAGGAACATCCAGTAAACTACTTATGCAACCTCTACTGTTGCACTGGAGGCTAATATCTAATAGGGGTGTAACGATGCAGTTTCATGACACAGTGTTATTTTTTTTTTCTTTTTTGATAAGTCAACACATTAAAAATGAAATGTAAAAAAAGGTCAAATCCCAATTTATCAATCCTGAAACTGTGGGCTGATGCCAGAATTTACATTTCTGTACTGGTATTTTGTGATCACAACTTATTTTTATTGTGATCAACACAACATTTTAAATTGTTGGGAGCAAATGTATATACATTATAATCTTCCAAACTCAAGAGTTTTCAAAAACAATTTATACTGCTTTTGTTTAACTGTCTTGACTGTTACTTTTACTAGATATTGGAGCATTGCTGTGACAATGTGATTGCATTCAGCTTTAGTGAGGTCAGGCTGATCCTCATTTTCCAGTGAATATTTGTGTGTCGTTACACCCCAATCACAGTTACCATTTCAAAACAATGCAGACATGCAGCCTTTGGTTGATTAGCTCTGTTTTGGAACCTCAGAAAGCTACGGAGGGACTGCCAGGTTGCAGATACATGAGAGAAAATGCAAAACCTCTCCAATAAGCAAATAAAAATACACCGTCTACCATCACCAGCATGTAAACAACAAACAGAGAAACCACACAACTGAGGGAATCGAGCCTTCAGTCAGTCTGAGCTGAGTTCAAGCTACATGAAAGCACTGCTAGAGCACACACAGACAGGGAGTCCACTTCGGGGAGGGGGTAGGGGGTCACACACTGCTTCTGGGTCACCCAGTGGTTGTTACCTTGGCAGCAGCCTGCTCCTCTTCCACACCGTCCCCAATAACAACATACACTACCTTCCTGCCAAACCTTTGCATTACGCGCTCAAAGCAACTCTCTTTGCCTGCAATATAAACAGGGTTAAATGTCAGAGAGGTGGGAGATCAGAGGATGTGTGACGTTACCTGGCTGGCCGCGTGCTCCTCATCGCGCCCATCGCCAATCACTACATATGTAATGTTAGTGCCAAACCTGGACACTATACGCTCAAAACAGCTCTCTTTACCTGCAAAAACATGGCAGCGGCTTAAGGTCGGACACACACATACCACTGACTGGGGATGGGACAGCATGAAGACGTCCAGTGATATCAGTTACCAACATTATTGTGGTTTTTAGCATTGTGACAGTATGGATAAAGGGTTAAATCTTAACGTATCTCAGAAGCTTCTCAGGATAAAGACTATTCTTACACTCTAATCACTCTCTGCCAATTAAGATTGTTTTAACACTCAACTGGTTTCTCAGGCAGAGATTAAGCTTAATCTTGTAAGACACATAATTTTGAATGTAAAAAATCCATGACTAGGCTTAATTCCTGGGAAATCAGACCTCATGTTCTTTTAAGAACCAGGAGCAGAATTGTTTATTTGCCCTTTACTGTATATCGCCACTGTCATTTAGAAACGGTGTATCTCCAAAAAGGCCACTTTACAGGTGAAGGAAGAAAGTTTCTTAACATTCAATGGAAATCAAAATAATATGATTTTATTCAAGGTCATTTTGGAGCAATTCTATTGGTCCATTCATCATGAAATTTTGACACAATGTAAAGAACAACTGATAGATCCACATTAAGTTAAAAAGGCAAACATGGCCCAAATGGACATATTAGTTTTTTAGCACCACAGTGATCGTATATTGTATACTGTACTAAATATATATGGAACACCATATGCTTTGGTGACATCCTGCAAAAATAAAAAAGGCATATATATAAAAAAAGTCATTGCCGTGAAAATGAATTAGTAAGACATTTAAGAAACATTTGTCTGTTCATTGAAGGTTCCTTGAAGCATCTTAAGAGGTTCTTCCACAGTTTCAAATGGAAGAACCTCAGAAAGTTCCTCAAGGAACTATATATTCTTTTCAGAGTATATATCAGGGGCCATAAACCCTGCTCCCGAGGAGCCATCTTCCAAGTTCTTGATCAGCATAATGGGGTGTGTTAGATTTGGGTTGGATTTGAAACCCTGCAGTAAGGTAGCTCTCCAGGAGCAGGGTTGGTGACCTCTGTGGTAGATTATTTCTTCAAGGACCATTACTGTAAATCTGGAGGAGTGAAGGCCATCTTCAAGAACCAAAAACTGTGTAGGACCCTTTATTTTTAAGAAAGTAGGTTATTTACTTCCACATTGGTTATCAGAATGATTAAACTTGGAAAAATGAAATCATTAAAACCCAGAGGTTAAGACTGGTAACCACCCCATCCCCTACCACTCTCTCAGGCAGAAGATGGATGTGGTGATGAGAAGAAGTGCAGGGTTGGGGGGGAGAGAAAAAAAACGAAGTGAGAATAACAGAAAGTGCAACCAGAGGGGAGATGAGAAAGAAAAGGATTTTCCATAAACACTGAAGAGTGATACGGATTCATAGTGACACACTCACTCACACACACACCCCGACCTCCCAAACTCTCTGTTTTTACTGTTCCCAGGACAACCTTAATGAGCATGGAGGAGTAGGTGTGTGTGAGGAATTGGACTTTGGGTCAGCGAGAGACGGAGAGAGAGAAACAGTGGTCTGTATTCATTTCCACTCTGCTGTCAGTCTGGCGTGGAAGGAGGTGAGCTGTAGAACTTCAGGTTTAGATTGGTATGAAGTCAGAGTGGGAGCAGTAATGTTTTGAGGGGAGATTTGTGGCCTCACTGACTGGAATATAGCCGCATTTTCCACACAGTTTGCATTGTTTTAAGAAATATTAGAAAAACCCCAAGAAAGAATGTTTTAAGAACATTCAGAAACATTTTAATAGGTTCCAGGAAGGTTCTGAAAACGTGAAAATGTAATAATGGATTGCAACCTAATTAGTAGAATGTGGAAGTAACATCTCCAAAATTAAAAATTAGAAACACTGAAGCACTTTGTTTGAATATATACTGTTTATGATCTGTTATTGATACTGTTAATGATGGTTCTTCAGGGGTTCTTTCATAAAGAAAAATGTTATAAATGAACAAAGAACCCTTTCCAGGAAAAAAGGGTTCTCTGAATCATGAGTTCTTCAGACTGATGGAGAATGAGCGTTAGAGGGTTCTATATATCAGGTGTTCTCCACCTTTTTGTCCTCATGGCCCACCTGTTTATAACCCAACAGTATGACAGCCCACAAGAAAACAAACCTCAACGTTTTATGTAAAATTGTTGCCTTTATTTATTTAGTGCTGAGACTGAAAATATGAGAATGAGGTTCAGAGAAAAAGGTTAAAAATACAAGGTGTTCATGAAAACATCGGTTCCAAATTTCCCTCAAACACGAACAGGAAAGATGTGTTACTAACATCAGACTCCATGACCGGTTATAAAATGTGTACTTCTTTATTAATTTATTAAGCTGTCTCTATAAAGTGCCATTACTGGCCCACTATAGACAACTGCCTCCCCCTGAAGACCCCAAAGCTTGACAGTGCAACAATAGGAAAACCCTTTTATTTAGAACCATTTTCTTTTCTAAAGAACACATGAAGAACCATCATTTTAAGTGTGCATTTCCCAGTAATAATAAAAAGTATATAATATTACAATAAATATTAAATTATATAATAATTGTTATATATTTACCAAATTTGAAAAGCTCATGTTCAAGTTAATTAGAGAATAAATGAATAAACTTCATTACATGAATAATCATTAAAAAAAAAGGCTTTTTTAACATCCATAAAACCTGAGAGACTGAACACTCTAAGAATTAAAAGTTGTAACATCCTGAAAGTGTTAACTTTCACTTGTTCGGAATACTAACAAGCATTTACTCGTGTGATTTTGGGGGAACTCTTATGAAGCATTAAAAAACTGTTTGTTTGGGCACATGGCTTTAATCAGCCAATCAGAATAAACTCCACATGGCCACAAACAAAGAACGAGAGAGAGAGAGAGAGAGAGAGAGAGAGAGAGAGAGAGAGAGAGCGAGAGAACGAGAAGAGTCATGACCAGGTCATCTAGATCTGTTTTGATTTATGATTTTTATGTGAGGGTCTGAGCCAAAACCTATTTCACACACACACACACACACACACACACACACACACACACACACACACACACACACACACACACACACACACACGTGTACACCCAAATGTTTTGCAAAAAGTTCAAGTGTTCACAAATCCCCAGTGAAGTGGTTTGGCCTTTACCTTCTCACTGCACCCCTCAGGTTCTCTCACTGCTATCTGAACCACTGCTTAATGTTCATTATGAGTTCAAAGTGAGCGTCATTGTAAAGGAATGTGAATGACTGTGTTTGAGCATGTATTTGTGTGGTAATGTCCTCCTTACATAACCTTCATATGTTTAAAGGGTCAACATCTTAGAAAAATTGAGTTTTCCCTGATTTTGCTAAGCAAACATCGGTACAAACCATACTCGTATGTCCCATGCCACTCCACTTTACGAACACGAGAATCAGAGAACATATGTAGAGTTTAATGCCACGGTGGCCATCAGAAAAGAACAAAAACAGTGTCACTGACGTGAAGCAGTAAAATGTACATATAACAGCACCCTTGTGGAGAATCTTCAGTCTAAGTGTGAGTGAATATATAGTTATTCACTAGTCAGTTATAAACTAGGGCTGGGTGATACATAGGTATTTATATCGATATCGGAATATAAACAGAGTGGAATAAAGGCTGAGATGATAATGTTTATAATAAGATTTTCAGTTTTTAAATAATGGGTTTTTTTTCAACCCCCTTGCTCTGCTCCGCCCACTGCTCTCAGCTCCCCCTCTACTCATTCAGCTCTAATGTACAAACAACAGAGGGGGCATAAGACTTGGTGTGTATAAAGAAGAAATGAAGATCAAATTTCAAAATGTGTAAATGGAGTAAAAATGTGGGGTGTCTGTTTTTTTCACAATGAATTTTTCACATCATATATTGCTTGTCCTATTATAAGGTCCACAAGGTGCTTTGAATCCAAATATAGATGTGTTTTAAAATGTTTGTAAGTAAGTTTCTATATAACTACATCACTGACATGGTAGTATTTTGTTTCTTAATATTTACCAGTAACATTACCAATGTTAATGTTTAGAGTGTAGTGGACATTAAATGATGTTTGAAATTGAGTCTGAGATAGAGTCTGAAAAGCCTAAATTAATAAATAAGAAAGTCATGTGACTGAAACAGGTTGATATGGGATCCTGAAATGGCAGTTTTGAATTGGTTGTAATGACATAAACATACGCACATTAATATTTGAGCTCCATTCAGCCTTCAGTGGTTTAACCTTAACTATAAAAGAGATTTATAATTAAGTCTATCACACAGTAGAAAAACAACAAATTGGAAAATACCCAAACATCAAAAGTGAAATTTTAGGGGAGCATATACTGGCCCTTCAAACTGCAGTATGGAGTGACGGTCTTGTTTCTTAATGACTCACCTATTTTAGTTGCACTGTAGATGTTCTCAATAGGAAATGCGGAGCCCAGGCTGTACAGCAGCACTTTAGCAAGAGCTGGTATTAACTGTGTTGTAGTCACTAAGACATTCACACAGTTACTCCTGATAGATGAGAAAAAGACCACATTTGTATACAGTGCCATTCTATGAGTGGACATGAATCAGGACAGAGACAGCAGGCAAGTGGTCAAACCTGGAGCTGATGATTGACAGAGACTTGAGCGCAGTAGTGAGCCATGAATCCGTGAGAGCCTCAACCTCTGCCCTAAGCTGGAGCCATGCCTCTCTCTTGGCTGGCCCTAGGAGCCCTGCAACACAGGCCACAAGGTAAAAGTCAGCTCCTAAACAGAGTCTTTACAGCCCCCAAACATGGAGGTAGAAGACATGAAAATTCAACCTGTACTAAATATCTATGTAATCTCAAATAGACTAAAAGAGATCAGACAAATTGGCACCAACAGTAAGACAGAAGACAGTTTAAAACAGTTATGTATTTACAGCCCCAAAATATACACAAATTCAGCTCACTGGGAAAAACATTCAAGATTAAACACAACAGCTTCTAAAGGCTGAGGGCTACAATCACCAACTGGAGGAAATGCTACTGTGTGTATCTGTACAATGGCTGGAGGAGAACCATGAGAGCAGCATACAATGGTCAGATAAGAGCTGGTGATGCAAGTGACTTCTACAGTAGTTGTGTGCTAGGCTCAAAGCTATCTCTGTCTCTACTACATTCACTTCAGCAAACCAACTGGACAATCCAGTAAAACTCAGGAATGATTACATACATTTCTTGTTACACTGTTAAAAGCTATCCAATGGTAGGCTACGCTTCACATGAGCCAATAAAAGCAAAGTTAATTTTTTCCTCCAATAAGCACACAATAAAAAAATAAGAAGCTTGTAAATGTGCTTGTAAAACCACATTTTTCAATGCTTTTGTGCACAAGCACCCTGGTCTGCTACTCACTGGAACAGCATCATCTTTATTAATGAATCCAAGTTCTGTTCGGAGTCCAGCGACAGTTGTGTTCAAGTATGGAGTCCTCGTGCAGAGCGCTTTAGTCCAGCCTTGCTGGATTATTGTGAAGTCATTGTATACGACAGTCAGCCACTCCGAGTAGTGATATGAGGGACTCTAACAGCTCAGGGATATGTGCAGGACATCATGCATTTTTCACCAGTCGAGCATTTTTGGAGCAGCTGGGACGCCAGCTTTGGCATGCCTCCAGGCGAAACCATATCTCATCTTGTATCCAGGCTCGAGGCCCAACAGGGTACAAGAGCCTCCTTTCAAATGTATGCTTTTCCCCAATAAACTTGTCCTCTTATACTGTAATCAGTGACATATATCGTCGTCATTATCTTCACACAACTCCTTGGTGTGTTATTTGGTATAGCCTAGATAAACATCACATATCAGCATTCAGTGGACAGGGCTAGAAAACTCTCTAGGTTTGATTGATTCCTCTAGATGGATCCAAGGATTCAAGGAGACCTTATTGTCATTCACATCACATGTGGTACATGAGGTGGAACAAAATGATGTACTCAAACAGTCAGAGCACTCTCCAACTATTTTTTGGTTCTCCAGTGAAGGGACTTTCCATTTTTTGGGCCAGCAGTAGAGTTGCACCTGGGGGAAGTGTATGTGAGAAATGTTGGCATGGAAGCTTACCCCCCACATTGTTTTTATATGTGCAATACAACTCCTTCACTCTTCTGTAGCGGAAGGCCAGCTTCCTCATCCAGTCCACTCCACCCCTGACGCCCGTTGCTAAGCAGAGGCTGGCACTAGTCGCAGCTGCATGGAAGCCATCAGTGGCAAAACTGTAAGTACTGTTGATAATAACAATAACAATCATGTTTTAAATATCCACAGTGATAAGAGGAGGAGCAATCAAAACCTACAGCTGCCATTTACAACAGATGTGATGGACCAGGCTCAAGGTGAAATGAATGGTTCAACAAAAGATCACATTTATACAGTTTCCCTCTCTTTACTTCACATGTAGTCGACTGGTCAAGATGTTAGATGTGTTATGTTTCTTTAGTTCTGTACTGAAGCTATGAGGCGAATTTAGCCAGGGGTATTGGAGGGCAGGAAATGGTGGACCCATGGCCTTGCATGGTTGGGGGCCTTGCAAGGCCCTGACAAATGGACTCCTGGTTGAATGAAAGGAATGAATGGACCCCAATGGACGGACTACTGCTGTACCCAAGGCCCCAGATTTGGTGTGACACCCACGCTGCAGTACAAACGTCAAGAAGCACAATTTATAAACCAAACATGTATTTTATGATAGACCACATCTGAGGTAAGGAGGCAACTGCATAAATCTGAACTCATGGTGATCTTTCCATTCCTGTATGGCCCACGGCAACCAATGAAAAGGCAGTAGTTACAGCTGTGCAAGACTCACCTAAGGTCTTGTCCATTATCATCTGATGACACATCATCAATGTGCACTTGATCACATTCCTGTAAGGAAAGAAAACACACACACACACACACACACACACACACACACACACACACACACACACACACACACAGTAACTACAGGTTGCCACTATGGTTTTCGTTTTCCATCCAACACCACCAGGGGGCAACAAAACCTCAATATTGTACACAGTCTCAGTACTTAAGAGCTCATAGTAAACTCTTCTAACATTGATTCAAAGGCAGATGTTCTGTGGTTCAGTCCAAAACAGATCACAAAAATGAAATAAACAATGAAACTGAAAATGATTCCAGAATAAATTAGGGCTGAGGAAAGTAGACATTACCTCTAAATCATTAAAGAAGAGATGTGTGTCTGCGAGGTTAAAAATCATCTCCTCCATTCTCAAACCCAGCGTCACTGCCATAGGAGCATCCTACAAAACATCATCATCATCATCATCATCATCATCATCATCATCATCATCACTTCTGTTGCAATTATAAATACAGTCACCATAAAAAAAAAACCAATCAAACAAACAAAAAGTAGCATCCAGAAGGAAGTGTAGGATTGCAATCCTATTGGGAAAGAAGATATTGGTTACCAGGAACAATAACTGTAAAAATTAGACTGATTTGATGAATATTTATTGATCTACACATACAGAAGTAGTGTCTCTCAGTACGGCATCAGGTTTAATGCAACATGCCAGATGTCTCAGCATGGCATTGTAGAGGTTCCTAATGGTGTCCTGTGATAATCCATTCCATGCAGCTTGAATATTCTAACTCAGTTCCTGATGATTGTGCGATAGGAGTGGAGTGTTGACAGTGAAGATGACCAGCTACCTTTCTGAATAACTCCAGGACAGTCTGGCATGACAACATTGCAGTGATTGGCAACACCAACGTGTTGTTAAGGGCAGTTGTACAGCCATCTCCCAATGGTGCTGGCACAGGATGACTCATGGAGGGCGTCACTGCTCGCACAACGTCTGCAGTCGTGATTGCTGGGTTACTCCACACATTCCAAACAGTGTGCTATGGTAATATCCACATGACCAGTATGGTGCACAGTATGTCAGTAAGACAGGATCGCCCATACTTTGCTTGCAAAGGATGCTACCAATGCAGAGGCATGAGAATGGGAAGACATGTGCAACAGCATGACCTTATATAGTCAGTCAGGTACAAGGAGAAGGCCTTTCCTTACTTACATCACCTGCACAACTAAGCGTGCAACTTGAAGCATTCAGATGTCTAACAATGTCAATCCTACTCACCAAGTTTCATTCCTGTCAGCTGAGATTGGTGTAAAGATTGGTGGCAGACAGTGGTTCATTTTGAGTTGTGTTTAAACTCTGACCACTAGATAGCAGTGTTGTACTCTGTCCTCAGATCCCACTAATATATGGATAAGAAACTAATATGGATATAAAGTCAACTGGTATATATATCAGTTTTCCTATGATTTGATTAAAAAATGCATAGAGTATCACAATATACTGATTCAGAATGAGTCTGTACTTTACTGCAGACTCTAGATTCATCCCTAATCCACTCCACCTGATCCAACTAATTACTGCCTTCAGAAGTTCTTGAATGGCTGAATGGTGTGTTAGATTTGGGTTGGAGTTAAAATAAGAGATGCATAACAGATGCATTAGGAAACGGTCATTTTCTATGTCTGATACAAAATATATCTCAATATTTCAATGTTTCTGATATATTAACCAGCCCTAATCATAACTCCTGTATTGTGTTATGTATCATATCACCAGGATCTTGCCTTATTAATATGATGTAAATAGCATAAATGCATACTGCCATATAATTTATTACAGTAACACTAGCATATTGTCATATTATCCATCTATATCCATCATCATCATCATCATCATCATCATCATCATCATCATCATCACCCACCCCACTGAGGAGCTGTATTTAGTTTCTCCGTGGCTAGGATGATGAGAAACTACTTAGAAGGCCTAGAAGTGTTTATGGTTCATAATCCTCGTCTCAAACAGGTCTGTCGCTTCTACACACTTGCGCACACACACATACACCCACACACCCACACAAATTTCCTGTACATAATCTCCAGCTTCTTCTCCGTCCCCAGACTGCTATGTCTGCCAGTTTAAGCAGACGATGACAGACGCCCAGCACTTGTTTCAGCCCATCAGCCGACTCTCACACACACACACACATACGTAAAAAAAAGGTGGAGGAGGAGAACGGAGGAGCAGATCAACAGTGCTCAAAGAAGGGGGAGAAAGGAGCTGAGAAGGGGAGCAAAAAACGGAGAAAAGCAAGGGGGGGGGGCAGGAGAGAGAAAGATTCTCAGCTGTAAAAATCATCACATGTGAGTTGGCTGCTTGTGCTCTGATTGGCTAAAGTGTGGAGCCAGAATAGAAAATACTGTGTGTACATTCACACACATGGTCCTTCTGTCTTCTCGCTCACTCACTCACTCACTCACTGTCTCTCTCTCTCTCTCTCACGCACACACACACACACACACACACACACACACACACACACACACACACACACACACACACACACACACACACACAGATGTACCATCTAATGGCTAATTTTTGTTCTGGTGTTCTCACTGACTGAACTAAATTAGAATAAGGGAAGTTCATATTGGGAAAGTTGTACTGAATACACACATTCCAGCGCACACACATACTGCTGGAATATAAGCTCCTGCATGTTCTAAATTGATGCATGTGTGTGTCTGTGCCCAAGCATGTATGTGTGTATTTGTGGTGTGTGTAGGTAAAAGAGTGTGTGAGTGAAATCAGTTTGGCTCTGCCTCTGATGGAGTGCCTAAGATCGGGGGTCCTGCTCGTCACAGCACTGTCAGAAATAGCCCCTCAGCTGGGAATAGATGCAGCTGTCTCCATATCTCTCACAGAACCAACGACAAGAAATGAGCGAAGGTGCGAAAAGAGGACTGACACTTCACACATCTACTGAAGCTGCTCGTCAAGGAACTGCGTCTAATCACAATCTGCTGCTCTGCTAATGTTATAGGTGCAGAGGGAGCAGGGGCTCTTCTCTTATCTCACTCTCTTCACACACACACACATACACACACACACACACACACACACACACACTATGAAGTGACATTATTGTTAAAAACACAAACAAATAAACAAAAAATGTAAAGTGTAAAAAAGGAATTATTCATCAAAACACATTAATTATTACAGTTCAACATTTTAGAAATGAGACCAAGAGAGAAAGAGAAGAGAGAGAGAGAGAGAGAGAGAGAGAGAGAGAGAGAGAGAGAGAGAGAGATGGCATACCTTGCCATATTTCTGTGCGTAAGATCCAGTGAGAAGCGAGTGGAACACAATAATGGTCTCATCCAGATCCCAAACAAAGACTCTCTGTAAGGCCCCCACACAGACACACACACACACACACACATAGAAACACATGTCGATTACCATGCCATTATCCACAGGAATACTGAACATTAATATAGAGTTACTTTCTCAACACACCAACAAACAGTACAACACTATGAGCTTCAATACTTTAAACAGCCAACCTCATATAATAGTGTTTATAATATTGTGAAATGTGATCCCTCTGTCTTGGACACTGGCAAAACTTACAAGATTGAGTCAAACTAGTTTGGGAGACAAGTTATTTTAAGGTGTTGGAGAACAGTGGGACCACCTTCGTGTCAGGATTGCACTACAGAGCTGAGTAAGGTGGCAGCATATGATAAGCGATAAAATATGATTGAGCAACTGGACATATATTGGCTGAGGTGGGGCAAATATTTGGGATGTCTGTCTGAATTGTTGAGACTGATTTTATTACTTTTGCTTGCTGTAAGTATATATCTATGCTATGAGTATATTGAACAGAGAGCATACCCTGTTTTTTTATATACATATTTACTTGAGATGAACGAAGGGTATGAATATAAATGTTACACTGACTCCAGAGGTGGGGGGGGGAGGGGGTGATGTTGTAGGATAAAGTTATTACACTGATATGATGCTTCTTTACTTTTGTATATTGTATTGAAATGGAAATAAAAAGATAAAGTGTCATATACTTTATATTAATTACATTTAAAGATACATATTTCAAGATTTTTTGTTTTAATGTTGACATTGAGTGATTAGACATTTATTCAATCTGTAAGCCATTAATCATTATAAAATAAGACTTGAATGGCTTGAAAATTCATTGCATATAAAATTTGAAATTCTACCTTTTTGAAAGGAATTATACACATGAATGAACTATTTTTTACTATATTCTTATTTGTTGAAAATTACTAGTATACCATATACTGTATGAAAACTAATCTGCAACCATAGCCTGTTTTAAACATTTACATTCGGCCACCTATTCAGACAGTTTAGCCCTGCTGATTTCTCATTTGAGAAGTTATAAAAAGTTATAAAAATTGTTTCAATCAGGTCTAAAGCACTGTTGGCATATTAAGTGAAACAGTCTGAGTTGAAATTAAATACAATAAAAATATATTTGGAAACTATATCCATCCAGACGTCATAAGTGGACTTAAGGGGAAAATATGTGTGTGTGTGTGTGTGTGTGTGTGTGTGTGTGTGTGTGTGTGTGTGTGTGTGTGTGTGTGTGTCTACCTCCAGGTCACTATCAGGAGGTGGTGAAGGGTTGTTTTTCCTTCCTCGTCCCCTGGTTTTAGCTCCGCCTCCTCGGCACGTCCTGTCCTCCAGTTCTTTGATAGGCGTGGAAGGACTCTGCCCCGCCTCAAACTCACCTAAATGTAGGTAACAGACATTCTTTCACATATTTGAAAATGTCAATGCTAAAGCTGTTTAAGATTTTGATTTTGATTGGAATTCGGTAATGAATGAATGTGTGCAGGGACATGGATGCACATATTGTAGGAACAACTTGAAAACAGAACAGTTCTTCTTAAATCAGCATTATGTGAGATTTGCTATTTCTTGATCCTGGGCTCCCCTACAGTCTGCAAGTGTAATATTTTGGCCCTTTGAGCCACCCCTAAAGGACATGCTTTACACAGACATTTGAGTTGAGAGATACAGGAGTGGCATCTGAAGTTAAAAAAGCATGTGGACTGAGGAAATATCACAGGATTTTACATAAATATGACTTGGATTACAAAGAATTACACAATTCTTGCAAGTGTTTTCCTGCCTGCTACACCAGAGTTACATAGTGCAGCCACCAGCATGCTGAGACTAGAGTGACAAATATAGATATGCTATTCTCTGAGTATTCCATGTAAAAACATGGATTTATGAATAGCTAAGGTGTAAATATCCAAGCTAGAATTGCTCCGTTCCATGTTTTCAGGCTGAACATAAACAGCTGGTTTCAGACTATAACACAACAAGGATCAAACATACAATCAGTAGCCTCACTGTTTTGAATTTCCTAACTGGTCAGCACTCACCTGGGTGTAGCTCAGGAGCCTGTCCTGTTATTACAGGGGTGGGGTCTTGCAGCTGATAGCTGGAGGTGGAGCCTGTGTTGTCTAATGTGCTGTTAGATGTCATATAGGAGCCGTAGGATGATGTGGAGTAATATTGAGCATACTGATTCTGCCCAAATGCTGTGTATGAGGGATACTCCTATGGGTCAAGAACAGTACAAATAACACTAGTTAATTCCTAATGTGCTGCCCAGTGCGTTAATGCCAACCTAAAATCAAAAAGAACATTTTGTTAACATGGACGTGTCTTGGACGCACAGTCTGTAGGGTCATATCATTCACTTAAGGCTCTGTTATTGTGTGTCGGGGCTGTTATATAGTTTATATTAACCAATAATTTAATAGCAGGCTTTACCTCCAATTCATGACCCCCACCTATCATTGAGAGAAAACACCAGTCATCACCTCCACTCCCGCAAGCACACAGGCTCAAATAAATACTCCTGGAATAACATTCCCTCCTCCTCCTCTTCCTGTGCTTCCTGTACTATCAGTATTTTGTCTCCCTTTTCCAGTGCAGGTGCTGGAATTGTTGAAGCAGGTGAGAAGTCCCATTTTTTCCAATCAAATTTCAGCCACTTGCATATTTTGTTCTAGATCTAGATAAATATCCAATACTTGTGTTTGAGAAATATGAGACAACAATGATTGGTTATATGGGTAACTATGGCTACATTCACACTGTAGGAAAAGTGGCTCAAATCAGTTTTTTTTAACTGATAAAGAGCTGCTATCACTTTTTCTCAGAGCCGATTTAGGGTGAATGACTAGTTGGATTGATGTTCTAATCGGGCTGATCAGGATATGTGTTGCATTTCAAGCACATATGAAAGGTTATGTTCACAAAACAGGTAAAAGTGGCCCAATTCCAATAGTTTTCGTTATAAGTGACACAGACGTTATTTGTGTGACACACTGAATCCAACATTTTCAATTCTGCTTTGGAATTTATGGCAATGTGACTGAACAGCCAGAATGTAATTAATGCCACTATCAGTCTTCTTTATAGTGTGTGTGATGCTAGGAAAAATGAGCATACATTTGTGGTGTATGTTTGTAAGTTTTGCGGTGTAGACTGTTCACAGGTAAAGTTGAAAAGTTCTTTGGTTTGTGTTCTTGATCTTTAAACACTGTTTTAAGGTTTTTAATTTCATTTTGACAATACAGCACCACCCTCCTGTGGCTGTGTTTGGCCATTGCTGTAGAAACATGGGGTGGTTTCAATATGTGCCTTCTAATTTTGTTTGAATGGAGGTGCGTTAGCTCTCTGTCCCACTCCTGAAAACCTCCCTTATGTCCATTTTCGATTCTCCTCAGTGCATATTTATGAGGCAAGTTGAGTTGGAGTGACAAACAATCAATTGGTTTCAAAGCCACATATGAAAGAAATTAAACCCAAAAACCCAAATCCAGGCCTGTAAATGTGGATGGATCGCCACAGAATCTACTAAATGTTAGCAGAATTCCAGGCCAAACAGTTTTGGCAGCATTTGAATCAAGAAGCACAGGGAAGGCAACTTTTTCCACAGAGAATACGAGTAAGAGAAAGTGAGAGCAACAGAAGACTTGGTTGGATCCTTGGCTGGAATACAGAGAGAGTACTTGAAGGGAGGATTTTATGAATCCCTCGGTTCTTCTCTATCTGTGAGTGTTCTTCACCCACACGCACACACAGATGGATTTGTCTAGAGGAGATGCCTCTAAAACTGTCACTACCTCAGTCTCAGAGTACATGAATGGCATAGTAAAAATGCTCTCAGGGAAACTGCTTTCCTTTTTTTCCCAGGCAGATTCGCCAGGTAAAAGTGAAAGTCTGAGAAAGATTAAGGGTAACACAGTGATGTCACACACACACACACACACACACACACACACACACACACACACACACACACACACATGCACACATACATACATATATGTGTGTGTGTGTGTGTGTGTGTGTCTGTGCCATGGTAAAGGCCATGACACACTGACCCACAATTCCCCAACAAACATCAAAAAGGAGTTATGTGTGTGCAGATAAAGACTCAATGAAGTCAATGAGAACAGCATCAGTTGAGATCATTTCAAACAGGGTAAACATGGTATTTTTATTATGATGCCAGACTGGACACTCCAAGCTGGATATTTCATGTTATTTGATAGAGCAGTGATGGAAAAACAGAATGTTCTAGAGTCTCCAATTTTCCAAACGTTTGGGTGTGTAGGTGTTTTGCGGGGTGAGTCTGTGCTTTGGCATTAACAGTACCTGTTGTGTGCTGAAGTTGGCTGGATTGGAGACAGAGTTGTTGGAGGTGTAGAGGCCAGGGGAACTTGTAAACCCTGATGCTGAAAAGAGGGAGAGAGAGAGGGCAAAGAGAAACTGTAGCAAAGCAGTTCTCAAAGAGAAACATTTAAAGAAAGGAGTATTTTGATCAAGTCGACTTTGATGGAAGATCTCGATGATCAACATCTCGTTGCTTTTCAAGGCAGCAGTCAAAGACTGCCTTCAGGTTCAAATCAAGACATTATACACTAAGCATAATACACTGATATGCCAAAAGTCAACAGACATCAGAATGTAAATTCTGTTACCGCTGAATTGTCTAGACTGCTTTGTGATTGGGGTTTCTACAAACAACACAAGAACTTTAAATGATAGTTTTGGTGATTCACTACACACTAAAACAGGGCAGGTCTACCAAGAACGGGGTTGAGAATCGGTGATGTAGATATAAGCCAGATTACCTGGCATCTGATAAGGTGAGTAGGCCGTCTGTCCAGGCTGAGGGGTGGTGAATCCAGGACTGTAGCTGAGCCCTGACTGGAGGGTGGACTGTGTCTGGGACAGACCCCCTTCTGTCTTAATCCCTGGTAACATCACCCCCAAATCTGCTGAAAATACAGATTAGAGGATCTAAACTCTTTGCAACATATGAGACAAAAAGATTGATCTATTATGACTTATAATGTGAACGTAGCCAAAATGTTCACATTAAAGAAGCAGTTAATGTGCAAATGTGCAAACAATTGACTCATTGAGAAAAAGCTTTCTATGTGTGAATGCAATCATGATATATATATATGTGTGTGTGTGTGTGTGTGTGTGTATATGGGTGTATAAGTCATTATAATATTAAGCTTAAAAGTTAATTGGGGAAAACCATCCAACTGAAATGAGGCTCTAGTAGACTGTTTGGCTTCTAGCCTGCATATAAGATGAGTTACAACTTAGCATAGAGGCATAAAGGTTCCGTATGGTAAACCTGTAAACAATGGAGTTCCAATCCATAGCAGTTCAGGTTCCTCATTCAAGACACCGTTGGTTGATCAGAATGGTGCTCAGCAGTCTAATGCACTAGCACTATGATCTGATGATCACAGGGTCGAATCCCAAATCATGCTGCTTGTCATTGAGTCTAATTGGTATTTCCAAATTGGGGGGAAAACAGGATAAAAATAAATAAATAAATAAATAAATAAATAAATAAATAAAAAGACTGCATTGTAGAGGCCTGTCTATCAGTCAATGATCTCTCACCAAGAGGGACACTTCCCTCTGAGAGCCTTTTGTAGGGACGCAGGGGATGCATGTTTATGCCCTCTTGTGCCAAGACCAAGTGTCTAATCAAACCACACCTGAATTTGTTTACATATCTGGATAAGCCAGAACTGCATGCTGAGTTTGCAGCAATCTGACATTTCATACTTTGTTTTGTCAATGAATGTGTAGAACATAAGAGGAGTTGAGGCAGTACCATAAGTGGAGAGGCCGTAGGTTTGTGGGGTTTGGGAGTAGGGTGCATACACCGTGGACTGCTGCATACTGCTGAACTGGGATTGGCCGTTGTAGGGGGACATGGGCGGAGCCACTGGTGTGGACAAGATGTGGGGGTAAGGCCTGTCAGTGGAACAGATGAGGACATTAAGACATTTGTTCAGGAGTGTTTGTTTGAAACATAACTGGATGTGAATGAAAAGGAGAACATGTAAAACTGATGTGACTGTAAATGAAAGTGTGTGAGTGTGTGTGTTTCAGACTGACTTTGATGGATAGAGGGGTGGGGAATACTGGTGCGCAGGCCGAGGACTGAATCCGCTGCTGGTTATAACTGCACATAAAAACAATATTACGAGTGGTATCAGTTTAGGTCAATGAATCATTTCACGCACACACACACACACACACACACACACACACACACACACACACACACACACACACAACTGTACAAGAAACTCCTGCAAAATGAAACATGTGTCATTTATCATCTCTTTCACTCTGATATATTCTTTACTAGATCCTCAAACTGTAAAAGAAAATGTGCATCTTGGACATCTTTCACTCAAAGAGCATCTGCCAACGGCTGTAAACCCAAACACACACACACACACACACACACACACACACACACACACACACACAATTCTGAGTGACAGTTTACAGAGATTTTCTGCTGTGCAGCAGCTGGACCTCATTCAGTAGAGAAGAGGAAAAAAGTAACAGGAACTTCCCCACAATCAAACATCCATCCACATCAAAGACTCGCTCTCCTCTCCTCTCCTGTCGTCAACCCAATCTCCTTTCTCCTCTTCTCTTCTCTTCTCTTCTCTTCTCTTCTCTTCTCTTCTCTTCTCTATTCTTCTCTTCTCTTCTCTTCTCTTCTCTTCTCTTCTCTTCTCTACTCTTCTCTTCTCTTCCTTTTTCCTCCTACATTTTCTGCCTATCTTCCTTTTTTCCTATACTGATATTTCCTCTTCTCTCTTTCATTCTCCTCTGTTCATTCTCTTCCATCCTTCTTTTCCCCCCTCATATCCTTACTTCTCCTCTCTTTCTCCTGTATCCTTTGTCTCCTCTTTACTTCCCAGTTCCTCTTTTTCTCTTGTTCTCTACTCTCACTTTCCCTTCCCTCTCCTTTATTCATCTCATAATTTTTCTTTGCTCTCTTGTTCTCTCCTCTGTTTGCTTCTCCTCCCTTAAAATTCACGTTTAGCTGTCAGATTCAAAGTCTCTTCCCGCTGAGAGATGGATGAATTCATACTCTATTCTAAACTCATATGAAACAATTCAGTTTCTCTCTCTCTTTCTCACACACACACTCTCTCTCTCACACACACTCTCTCTCTCTCTCTCTCTCTCTCTCTCTCTCACACACACACACACACACACACACACTATTCTTCTTCTTTCATTCTATTGAGACATCAGGCCCTTCTGTCAGCTGCAGTATGGGCCTCAGCTCTCACCACAGGGGGGCTGAATGGTTGAAGAATTTCCGAATCTCTGTGTATGTGTGTGTGTTTGTGTGTGTGTATTTGTGTGCATGTGAGTGTGTGTGTAATGTGGCTAAATAAAGAGTCAGTGCTGTCCTGATGACGTTAATCCAAGGACAGTACAAAGATTGAGGGCTCAGAGCTTTCAGCGAGTTCTCCAGCAGGGTTACACAAGGTATTCTCTCTCTTTCTCTTTCTCTCTCTCTCTCTCTCTCTCTCTCTCTCTCTCTCTCTCTCTTTCTCTCTCTGTATATGTGTATGGGATATCTTACCTGACCCTGTGTAAGTGTCCAGTCCTGTATCTCCTGCTGTGCTGACGGCTTCACTGCTGTTCAGAGGCTCAGTCTTTACTGAGAAACAGAGAGAGGGAGAGAGAGAGAGAGAGAGAGAGAGATAAGGAGAGAGAGATTTTGACTTATATAAGATATATGTAGGAAAAGAAACATGAAAAAAGTATGGGAATGACAGACAGGGAGAAATAGGACATATGATGGCAAATTTAAGAAAGTTCAATTTTAGTAAAATGGAAAGAAAAGAGAGACAGAGAGGTTGTGCATGTAAAGCTGAAAAAAAAGAAAGAATGAAAGAAAAA
>CM067518.1:24456558-24514058 GCA_034509495.1 Acestrorhynchus altus
AGTTACATGTTCATTACACCAATTAGTTTCAGCTGAAAAAGCTGAATGTTGTCTAAAAATAATCAAAAATAATTTTAGTTTACTCATTTTATTTTTCTTAAAGATTGTCCTGCTACATAACAGGGGAGTTCAACACTATGAGAGTACTGATGTTGTTTCTTCTGGGCTCCCCCTACAGTTTATAATTACATTTACACCACATAAATAAATACAAACTGCTTTGAATGCATATATATTTACATTTTTTGACAATCTGAAGTAAAAGAAGTATGCCGACTGAGGCGGCGGAGTAACATTACAGGTTTTTACACATGCAATGAGTAGTGTAGTGTAAGTTATGCAGTTCGGATAGAGATCCCATGCAGCTCCACAGGCAGGAGCAGCATTCTGGACTGGAGTAGGAATGACAAAATGCTATTCACCCTATTACTTATCAGTAATTATCAGTTTGAGGAGGCACGATATAAAGGCCAGATGAATGGGACATTCCATTTCAAAATGTGGGAATTTAACATTCCCATCCACAGTAACTGGTCTAATCATAGAACTAATTAAACTTCAGCCCAGTGGGCAGTGCATTATCCTGCTGAAAAGTCCAGGAAGGGCAACAAATAATCAATAGTGAGAGATGGGCACTGGACAATGATGCCGTAGAATGGCCTGACACCAGTGTGAAACCATCACCAACCTACACAGTGCCTTTGACAACTGGGGTCCATGGCTTTAAGGGGTCTGGCCACAAACAAACCTTTCCATCACCCTGAAATATCTGGTACTCATTAGACTCATCATAATTAGGCTTCAGTAAGTTCAGTGACATTAACTAAAATAGCTTCTTACAGTAATAATGAAAGAGTACAGAACAGAACTGTTTGGAGGAATGAGGATTTCCCAGATAGCAAGAGTATATGGACCATTGGTCTGGGTTGGATGGCAAAAGCTGGTGGTCCACTGGCATTTTATCAACATTTTCTGGGTGCCCTACCATGATACAGAGTATTAAACAAAATGTTAGTTTTTATCACTCCAGTTTATTATTTTATCTTTGTCGGTTGTAAATAAGTTTAGTTAATAATTTTCATCTGCAATGTTTTATTTCAGACCTTAACTTAAATTAAGTTAAGCCTTATTTATTAGTAACACATGAAATGGAAAAAGAAAATGTAACCAGTCTAATGGGTCTGCACCAGTATGGTGAGCGTGGATGGGTCAGATAATAAACTATACGGACGGTTTCAGTGCTTCAGTGATAAACAGATGAGGGAGGAGGAGCAGGGTTTCTCCATTGTTCAATAGGTAATTATGACTGTTGCTCGTCTGAGGATTATCCTACTCATCTCTTCACACCAGGAAATGAACAACTCTCTCTCTCTCTCTCTCTCTCTCTCTCTCTCTTTCTCTCTCTCTTTCTCTCTCTCTCTCTCTCTCTCTCTTCTCTCTCTCTCTCTCTCTCTCTCTCTGCTTCTTAATCATGCTATATCATTCAGGGTGACACAGCTGCTTTTTCCCTGCTTATGGCAGAAACATCTGTATGAAAATTCAATAAGTCACACAGAGATTGAGCCAGCTAGTACACACACACACACACACACACACACACACACACACACACACACACACACACACACACACACAGTCTCAGATCCAGGTACCAAAAACCCCTAGAATAAACAGTCTTATAGCACACCCACCCACATGTGCAATGACTTCAACATCTCTCTGTCTCTCTCTCTCTCTCTCTCTCTCTCTCTCTCTCTCTTGTACTCAGTTGGCTCAGGCTGTATCTTCCACTGCTCTTGTCTTTGAAAAACACTCACAGCACGCCACAGCTGCTCATAAATAACATCTAAATAGACATGACTGACATAATGGTGTGCTCTGTGTGTGTGTGTGTGTGTGTGTGTGGGGTGTGGGGGTGGGGTTAATTTGTTGTCTGAGACGTCCGAACCTTGCGTATCAGAGAGAGTTTTTCACCTGCAGATGAAGAGAGAAAATCATTTAATGACGCAGTAAATAAATTCATTGCTCTCTCTCTCTCTTTTTCTGTCTCTCCATTTACCAATTTCCTCCATGTAGCTTTCTTTCTTCTTTCTTCTTTCTTTCTTTCTTTCTTTCTTTCTTTTTTTCTTTCATTTTTGTTTCCTCTTTTCTTCTTTTCCCTTCCTTCTTCCTTCCTTCCTTACCTACTCTTTTTATATTTCTTCTTTCTTTCTTTCTTCTTCTTTCTTTCTTTCTTTCTTTCTTTCTTTCTTTCTTTCTTTTCACTGATTTTTTATCTGTTTTTCATTATCCTTATTCTTTCTTTCTGCTCCTAATTTTTTAATTTAATTTAATTTAATTTAAATATTTGATGTTCTCTTCTCTTCCTCCTTTCTGTCTCTGTTTCTTCACTTTTTCTCATTCTCTCTCTATCTTACCTCTCTCTCTCTCTCTCTCTCTCTCTCACACACACACACACACACACACACACACACACACAGTCAACAGTCAGCAGGTTCTTGTTTAAATTCCTCTTACTGACTTTTTGAAGGAACTAATTATACCAGACAAACTGCCAGATGAGTTTTCATGGGATGGCAGCAGACTTTAACAAAACACTGCCTGATAAAAATAAATGGGTAAAGCTGATCAGAGACGACTGCACATGTATAGAGTATCATAAACCCATGCTGCAGTACACCGCCTGTCTTCTCCACAATAAGTATATGTTATAAAAGAGTACAAAAGCATAAGTACTGAGTACTTAAGCACGGACTAACTTATGGATTGCGGTGGAATGTTTGGAAAATGCAGGGGCCCAATCACTCACCCTTATAACTAGTGATGATACATTTATTGGGATCAACGTCGGACCAGGCATATTTTAATGGATCAGCATCAGCTACTTTAATTTCAATCCAGTTTTGAGTTCCATTTGGTGGCCGCAAGATGCCATTAAAGGCCATTTCCAGCTGACAGCCATGAAGAATTTCACTGAAGGAAATGTATTTATTGTTTAATATAATAATATCAGACACTGTATAAAGCTGCATGTTTCGCTTTGTTTTTAAGGAGAGAGTTCGGAACTGTGAGGAGGTGTTAACAACCACACGATATTGAAAAACTAATAAAAGTTAGTGATTGTAGTCATTCCACAGTGTGCACTACACCACACACACACACACACACACACACACACACACACACACACACACACACACACACACACAGATATATCATCTGTGAGCTGTTCTCAGTGCCTTCAGCATGTGTTTGTGAGGCTGAATTATTAATATGAACACAAGGATGGAATCAGAATCAGTGGCAGCTCTAGCAGTATTCAGCTTTAAGAGACTCAGATCAGATCAGAGGCAAAATAACTTAATTGGAACAATCCTACTTATAACTACACCCCTAAAGAACCATTTGTGTAAAGGGGATACTGTTTGGGTGGAACCTTTCTTGTCAATATGAGAATTAAGGAATTACACACTGGTATACTTTGGTTTCTTGTTTACAGTTAATGTTAAGGATCTAATCTGCATAGTAGCATTGTA
Organism: Acestrorhynchus altus; assembly: GCA_034509495.1. Lineage (NCBI taxonomy): Eukaryota > Metazoa > Chordata > Actinopteri > Characiformes > Acestrorhynchidae > Acestrorhynchus > Acestrorhynchus altus. The sequence goes on from CM067518.1 coordinate 24,460,095, forward strand.
GTCAAGACCACTAGAGCCAAGGCAGCATCTAGACCAAGACCAGGACACTGAGTAAATATCTAGACTTTAACTAGCCCAAGAGAAGACTGAGACGGGCAGTGACCGAGATTGACACAAGACGGACACTAGACGGAGACCATACAGAGGCTAAATTAATGTTACCTCAGTCCACAGACTGGATTTGAGTACTGCAACACTGCTGCCTAGATTAGTACGGTACAATTAACATTGTACTGTACAATAGTCAGCAACAGTCCTGCTTTATTAATCCTGTTTATCTCTATTTATTAAAAACAAATACACATTTTAATTGGAACGAGTAAATTAACCGGGAACAAGCCTACTCAAGTTTAACATCACAGAGTGACCTCTGATTATGAGTCTGTCATGAGTCAATGGAATGGAAGCTCATAGAAGAAACCATGCTGACTCTGTCTGACCTCACTTAAGATGTTTTTCATCACAAACGGTGATGTGAATCTGCACCTCCTAGGTAGCACAAGGCATGTATGTTTTGGGGCGTGTTCTGAATTTGTATAGTGTACGAAATCAGCTGAACGCTCAGGGATGTGTGAGACATCCAGTCTTTTTACAATCTGCAGCAACTTCAAAAGTTGTGTGGTAAATCCAGAGCTTTAGATGCTGCTGAGAGCAACACAATGAGGCATGGGGAAGGGGGAGGAATCAGATTGTGATGTACTGGTGGCTCCCTGCATTTAGCTCTTTCTCATTAAGCATTGAACAATTATAAATAATTGATTGAAATGGACAGTATCTAATGTAATAAATCAGATATAAGCACATTACGCTGCATCTTACCACAATTGCATATGGAGGACCATGGCTGACCACCCACCCGCCCTGTGAAGGTGCCCCATCTCCCACCTCCTCTCTTTGCTCTGCATTCATTTGGAAAATGTGTCAGGCTAATTTGCACAGTCTCTCATCTCCTTTGTGCACACACACCACATTGCCATATTTTGTTATTTTTCCTCATTCACCCCTTAAATTACAGAACTGCAGCGCTGTACAGTGAAATAAACTCCAGTACACAAACGGGTCGGATCAAAGCACAATGAAATTTAGAATGTCTATAAACTTCTCATAATCAATTTCAACCATTTAGCCCTTCCAAACTACACAGCCTGAAGACATCTGGGGCCTTAACTGAAAACACACATACTCAGGCATAGTGCACACACGTGTACGCGCACACACACACACACACACACACACACACACACACACACACACACACACACACAGGCAAATCTACATACATGAGTGCACATGTGTGTCAGATGTTGCGTGTGGTTTTGGGAGGGGTCCAGCCGCATGTTTAGAGTGCTGAGTGGTCACTGCACAATGTCACACACACACACACACACACACACACACACACACACACACACACACACACACACACACACACACACACTGCAGCTCTTATATTACTTTAGTGTGGTGCACAAATGTTTTTCTCTGAAGGAATGTGTTTGTGCAGGGATATGTGTGTATGAATTTCAAAAATACAGGTCTAGAGTTTTGGAATATATGCTCATCTGAATATTATTGATTTAGTTGGAGATAAATGTGTAGAGATATTTTACATGTATGCTGTGTGGCTGATGGTCTTATCCAAAGCTACTTACTTTTACACAGGAGAACATAGAGTTAGGAATCTTGCTCTACTTAAGTAAAGTTAGGTGGTTGCCAGGCCAGGGAACTGAGAGCAAATAGACCCTCCCTTTTAATATTCCTATTTAATATAACCCAATATCATTGTAAATGATGTCATGAACCCCACTCTCTCTCACTGATCAGTCAGAATCTGCATGAAGGTTGAGCATGTACACGTGGACAGAGCAGTAAACATGCACTGGAATCTCCCTTTGCATTTAAAAGGGATTTAATTCAACCCTATGAGTCAATCTGTCATTTCACATATTAAGTAAAAGGCTGTTAGGGAATGTTAGATATGTCTAGAACACCCCCACTCTGTGACCGTTCTGAGAGAGCACCAGCCTCTTTAATTTATTGCTGTGGTCTTGTCCAGCATTACAAGGGTACTGGTCTGAGACGCCTGAACATTACAGCAGACATGTGGTGGTATTGTGTTCCTTACCAATAATCTATAAGTTGTGAGTCTGGTTCCTTCCAGGGTTTCATCCTGTAGCTCTGAGGGAGTTTCTCCTTGCCACTGTCCTTTATGAAACCAAATTAGTTTTTTTTTCTGTTGTATCACTTAAAGAACCCTTTGTAGCACCTTCAATCCACTACACCTGATCCAACATATTAAAACCTTCCGAAGTACAGGTCTCTGCAGGTCAGAGAAGTGGATATTGGGAAAGTTTGCCGGGGATATCAAAAGATGTGTCAAACGTTTGGCTTGATGAGGAGAACAGAATTAACCGGAAGTCTAAACAAGTTTAGAATATTTCTTCTGCTGAACAAATATGAAATCATTATGATTCGTTGTTATGGTGTCATTCCTAATATGATAATATATGATTTTATAGTAATATATCATTATATATTATATATTAATCTTATTTAAACATATGGACATTTGATCCTCATTTTTAACACATACATTAGTAGAAATTAGTGGCACCGTTATGAGTGTACTTTTAAAAATGGGTAATCCTGGTTTCAGTTGTCAGTAAATGTTATATGTGATTCCACAACTGAAAGTAAACATACATACAGGTGAAGCTGAGAGCTGAGCCTGTAGAGGATTTCAGAGTGTGTGTAGGAGGAAACTGAGGATCTTGCCCAATAAAAGCCCTGCCAATAACACTGTCTGGGTCTCGAGGGCAGTGGCAGCAGAACACTGCTACACAGTAACAAGTACACACTTTAGAAAGTCCTTCATCTTTTATCTTAAACTTAAAGAGCTCACATCCTTTATTTCGCCCCTGAAAACCATACATACTGAAAAATAATGGCACTCCTCATTTACATATTTCAGTCTAGAGAAATGTCCACAAATGTGTTACATCTACACAATCATTATACACTCATCAACAAAATACAACTGATTGCAATGGCATTGTTTCAACAGTATTCATGTACAGTACTGTACTGCATTCATCATCTCTCAGGAATCTTATTCTGAAATTTGAATAAAGAAAGGAAGGGTAAACAACCCCCTTCTTGTTTTCCTCTATAACCCAATATCTGGGCCAGTGACATCGTCAGCCCAGCGCCCTCTCACTGATCAGTCAGAGTCTGTTTGCTGGTTAAGCATGTACACGTGGATAGAACAGTAAACATGCACTAGAAGCTCCTTTGGCATTGAACCTGAAATTTAATTCAGGTTGATATTAGTGAATTTCAGCTGTTTTCTGAGTTGCTAAAATCATCACAATGACATTTGGTGCAGTGTGTCTTGTATGGTTTGTTATGGTATGTGGATTGTATCTGTAGGTAACTCTGATTCTGAGTTATGAAGCCTAGAACATGACATGTAACTTCCTGCAAAATGTGGACCTTGGGTTCTACGAGTTAATGTGATGTTTGGTGATCTGGACTTTTTTTAGCCTGTTTAACAAGTTAGATTGTGATGGTTATACATGGTGCAGTGAATTGAAGCCCAGTCTACTACAGGAAAGGTAGTGATGTTACCCAGTAAACCCACCAAAATCATGCTCTTACATGTGAAACATACTGGGCACAATACACTGAACCTGATTGCAGTTAGCTGGAGGGAAGTAAATGGAAATATTTACTGGGGAGAAAATCGGTGAGTGAAGTATTTCTGAGCTGTTTTCACCACGACATGATACTCCAGAGAAGTCAAGTGGCTCTGGGATGGTCACACATAATAATAATGTGTTACACAATTCCTAATGATGTTTATGTGCTGCTTACAGAAACTCAGGCTCAATTACACCTGAACACACACACACACACACACACACACACATTCACACTTGTTTTGAGCTTTCGAGTATTACGGTTATCACCACTGTAACTTCATCCTCGTCCTTTCATGCTTTCATGTAAAACACATTGTTACATGCCCCCCCATCCCCCCTGCGCACACACATTTCAGAAAGCCCCAGGGTGGTGTAAGACTATATCATGCGTCTCCTCCCAGAAATACTCCTTTCTGCAGGTCAGAGAAACGCTAAAAGGAGAAGAAAGAGGAGGAAAAAAGAAAAGACACACCCATGCACACACACACACACACACACACACACACACACGCACACACACACACACACAATGTCTAGGTCTTCCAGGTGACATGCCATATTGTCTATAAAGGTGAAACCACCTGTGGCTGGGGAGCAAATCAGACACAAAAACTAAAATTAGATCAACTCCCTCACAAACACAACCGACAGTGCTGCAGATCTTCTCCCGACCGTTCAGTTTCTGTGTCTGCACTGAACCATGATGCTCTGAACCAGAGGTTCTCAACCTTTTCCAGCTCATGGTCCACATGTTTGTAACCAGAAAGTGTAACAGTCCACAAGAAAACAAAACTCGATTTTGTTTTTTATTTCTCAAGAATTATGGCCTGAATAAAAGCTTCAAAAGAGCATGTTTTCATGAAAACATCTGTCCTAAATACAGCACACAAAAATGAGCTGGACAGATACGTTATTAACATCAGACAACACGTCAGTTACAAAATGTGGGTGTCTTTAATTCTGTCTAAAAGCTGCCTCTATATGTCAGACCCCATGACTTCATGGCCCACTGGTGGTCCCAGGCCCACAGGTTCTGAACATACCTGGATCACATCAACATGTGATGAATTTAAACATCAGCAGTTTTGTGTTTTAAGTTACTTTTTTGCAGTAGTATGTGCATGATGTGAGTCAAGTACATAGTAAATTAAATGCTCTGCTTCCTTACTGTTGTAATCGTAAAGCAGAATTGTCCCCCAGCTGAACCACTACAGTCTAAAACATAAATGTGCTTCAAATGATTCTCTGAGTGATGCAAAAAAAAATCCCTACACAAAACTCAGGTACCTTAAGAATGAACTGTAGATAGACCTGCTTTAACATCACCACTTAAAATAATTTGGCATTATTGCTTTCAATAAACCCCCCCCCCCCTAAAAATCTGGTTGCAGATAAATAAAATAATAGTCTATTTGTTCTGGATCAATGAACATAAATAATATATTTTATTTCATGATATGATTGTAGCGTTTGATTAAAACAAGGGATTTGTCCAACAACAACCAAATGAATGCTGATAAATTACATTTCTGTTGTTCCAAATCAGGCTAATGTGCTAATTTCTGCAACAAAAGAAAGAGCAGAAGTCAGAAGTGATGGTCCACACAGCCATTGAAATGATTTTGCTTTTCAGTAACTGAGAGACACGGACAAGGAAATCCTGGTAGATTTGATATCATCTGCAACCATTTATCTCAGATCAGTGTACCCACAGACATAATCCATGTTAACCCAACAGAATTTAAAAGTGGCGGCAAAGGAGGAAATATAGTTGTTCCAGTCTGCATCTCTGTAATGCATTGTTACATTTCTGGGGAGGCTAATTGTGTGTCAAGTCCATTGGTTGGGGTCAACTTTTCAACTTTGATGCTCCCACTGGTCACTGTGGTGACTTTTGAAGTGTAAAAGGCTCTGATTGGCTCTTTTCTACCCTGTTCACTCCTTGCTATATTGAATTTTTGATAGAAATCAAAAGCCAACATTGGATTGAGATCAAGCTCCAATGTCAGACAGATGTTGGATTGTACGTATGTAACACCATGATTTAAAACCAACATCACATCAGTGTCTAACAACCAGAATTTGACATTGTATAGGCATTTATCATTATAAAGTTTAGCCAATGTTGGGTTTTGGGTGGCTTTCCTCACAACTAAACGTTTGGAAGATGTTGGATTTTGTTTAATCAACATCACAACTTACAACCAACCAAAAATTGTCAGCTGTCATCAATATTCTATGTCAAACTGACTTTGGCATTAGACATTGCCCTGACATTGAATTTTGGTCACTGAACAAATTTTATAATGAATGGAATGGAATAGAATTCCTCCAAAATGACTACATAACACTATGTTTTCAAGTCTTCTATAACTCTGACCTCCCTGTGCCCACGTCTTAGACCGCCCCATCTCCATAGTAACCTGGTGTGCGTGCTTACAGTGGTATATTCCACCAGGGGGAAAGAGGACAGAGAGAAACTGGACACCAGAACAAGCCAGACACACCTACACAGCACTTGAGAGAGTGTATGTGTGCATGTGTGTTTCAGTGTGTGTGTGTGTGTGTGTGTGTGTGTGTGTATGTGTGTTTGTATGCCTGTGTGTGAGGGTATGTGATGTGTGTGTTACTATATAAACTGAAACTTTATATAAAAAAGCACTCTAGCATTAAAGTGCCCCTTTCCCCTCTGATTGGAAACGCACAAAAAATGGTGCTTAATTATTCATGAGGCCTTGTGCTTGTGTCAGCTCCTCGTTAATTATTTAAATTAATCTCATTACCAAGGGGCAGGGTTTCAGCAGCATTTAATTAAATGATGAATTGCTTCCCAGATGTCGACGTGCTTGTTAAATAATGTGCTCAGTCTGGACCCAAAGTGTCCTTTCAAGCCTTCACCCAAAACCAGACACATGCACAAACACACACACACACACACACACACACCCTGGAGTGGCCTTTGTCTGAGTGGTAACAGTGCTTTGCATCAGCTTTGAAGGAAATGAGGCCTGTCGCTGTAAAAAGATTAGTGTTTCAATCGAGAATGTAATGATTACTCAGATAAACTCCAATAATCGATTTGGACTTTCCTTCTTGATGAGTCTGCAGTGATTGGTTGTCTGTTTCAATGATGATCATGTGTATTAGGGTTGCAAAGTTTTTAAACATCATCACTACGTGGTGTGCATGCGCAGCAGTCACATCCCAAGATGTGCAATGTCACATAAGGCAAATGAGACCATACGTGTCATGCTATAACCTGCTTGAATGAAAGGAATGCACTGTTCTCCACTGCAGTACAACAAAATATACGTGATGTAATATCAACCAGCCCTGATGTAGGAACTATCAGCAGCTCCTTCTTATAGTAAACAGTGATACACTCACCAATTTAAAGTGCATTTGTTGCCATATGATCTGTTTAAATATCAGTGAATATGTTTACATGCACTTAGTAATCAGATTTTGTCAGGAATGTGATCAATGTATGTACATGCACTTCAGTATTCAGATACTGACATACTCTGGATTTGTATGAGCCAGGCGGTAATCAGGTTTTGGCTTTGCAACCAATAAATAAGCTCGCTGTAAATGTCCCGTTAAACCCAAACTTCATGCGGCATCCTTTTTTTGACCCAATCCGATCAGGGCCAATCTTTGCATATTTTATTGGATCAGGTATTGATTATTTCAGGTCTGATCAAGTTCTGAGTCTTTATTTTAACCATGGTGTTCAGAAGGCTGTTCAGAATGTTGAATATTGAATAAAAGAGTTTAGCATCTGTAGTGCAAAGCTATTTTACAGTGGAACATGACAACCTAACACAATATCTATGTAATTATGCAAATATAAATGTAAATGTAATATCTGAAGCTTTATAAAACGTTTGCTGAAGCCCAGCTGTTTTACTGGTGGGAGAACCATGAGCCACCGCTCACCACTCTGTAAAATAGTTATTTCACAGCAGCAGTCAACAAACAATAACAGATATCAGTCAAGATTGTGGTCGGGTAGGTCAGTCAGACTGCATTATACAATATTAAACACACTATGAGACAGTAACATTAAGAAAAGTCACTCAAAGTAAACCAATGAGTCCAGAAAGTCCCTTTTATTTAGCAGCATAAATCTATAAATCTAAACTGTGGGGTTGTATTATTAATACAAACACAAAGATCACACCAAGCATTAAGAGACTCAGATTGGATCAGGGGCAGATTAACTTGATCGGCACATCCCTAATTAGGAGTGTGGTGTCCTTGCTTGTCAGGGAACTGAACCCCAGACTGCCACAGTGGAGGCAGTGTTGTTACCTAGTACACTGAACCAGCTTAATGAATGAGAGTGTTACAAAGTGAAATATGGGCACTACACACCACTATTAATATCATATGTTACAACATGAGCTCAAGCTATAATAGCACGAGCTATAATATTGTTATAATGCTACACTTCTCTTATAATATTTATTATTAAAATATTTTGAGACATCAAAGACCCAAAACCTGACTGAGAACAAAGTTTACTTACATCCACACAGAATAGCTCTACTTTCTATGCAAGCACTGCTGCATTTGCATCCTTAGGAAGGGTCATAAAGCTCTTGGTTCTCTATCATATGGATCCGCATGTTTTAATCCTCCATCCATCGTCAGCACCAGAAAAACCTAATGGAGCATTCACAATCCAGGGAAGAATAAATTCCTTCACCATCTGCTGGATGTTTTGGAGCAGGTGACTTAGAAAAGAAAGCAGGTTTGTCTGCCCCAAGTAACATGATCTTACATTAATACAGTTTGATTGTTTAAAAAAAAAATGACCAATTTGGTTGTATTTAATTAGTAAAATATACACACATGCCATCTTCCTGTCATGTACTCAAAGAAGAATTGTAGATGAGGTAAATTATGGTGTAGGTTAAGGACTGGTGTAGGTACAGATCAAATTATAGGTTAAAGTGTAGGTTAAGGGTAGGTTTAGGTGTAGATTAAGATGTAGGTTAAGGGTAGGTTTAGGTGTAGATTAAGATGTAGATTGGGGATAGGTTAAGATTAGGTTTAGGTGTATATTAAGATGCAGGTTAAGTGTATGTTAAGGAGTAGATCAAGGTGTTGATTAAGGGTAGGTTTAGGTGTAGGTTAAGGTCTAGATTATGGGTAGATTTAGGTTAGGTTTAGGTGTACTTTAAGGTGTAGATTAAGGGTTGGATAAGGATGCTGCTACTCTAAGAGTCCTCTGAACTGATGCCAGTTTCCACAGAAAACAAAGAAAGGCAGCTTTGCTGCAGTGAAAACCCTGTAACAGCAGAAACAGGAAGCAGTCGTCTACTTACTTCAGCATTTCTCACTGTATCATTTATTGGCAAAGCATTACTGTCCTCTTTTTCTTTAGGCTAAGTTGATGATTGAGATGGAAGGGGATCACACTGGCTACCCTCATTCTCCAGGTTGGATGGGAAGAGCACAACAACAAAAAAAATTGCACAAATGTGCAAATGCACACACACACACACACACACACATCTTATCTTGTCCCTGTAGAGAATTATTGCCAATAGAATAGAACGTGAACAGATGAAGGAGCAGATGAACATGAACCATGACTACTAATACCAGGCATGGACTACAGGGGTATAACGCCCCCTGCATTGAAATGTGGAGCAGTGCAGCTGTTTTCACTGGAATGTGCTCCACCCAATGTGCTGGGATGAGCTGGAGAGTTGGGGATGAAATGGTGTGGTGATCATCCAACATCCTGACCTCAAACTCTTTTCTAATACTTGTGGTTTGGAAGAATCAGGTCATCATTCTTTGATGACCAGGCCATTACTAGACTGAGAAAAAAAAAAACCCAAAACAAACTGATCAGAGAGAAACTTTAGAAGTGACCAAACTAACAAATTGGTACAAATTGGTTAAAAATAATTAATGCTCTGGCAATGACGGCTCTATTCACCATTGCACAATTCATTTATTTTGTTTTATGTTTGCATTGTGAAAGAAGTAGCTTTTCTTCTCTTTATAGATGTGTATAGTGACAATCAAGGCATTCAATTAAATTCAAGGCAATTCAATGCAATTCAATTCAGTATTCACCATTAAACTGCTTTGTGAGACACTGTGGGCAGCAAGTCATCAAGTCATCTTGCCATTTCCACTTTCAGATGCTGCCAACATCTATTCAACTCAAGATCACTTATCAGGAGGCTGGAGTATCACTGACAAAGTCCACAGTCAGGACTGCTTGCAGAATTTAAACACAATGTTGTTACTTCAAGTGCAGAATGATGGCTTGGTTTGCCTCCCAGCTCTGAGGTCTTGGGTTCAAGGCCCTATCTGGGTACAGTTTCAAAGTTGTATGTGTGAAGGACTGGGGATGCCCACATTACAAAAGGAGTGGAGCTTAATTGCCCTGGTGTGTGAATGAGTGTGTGTGTATGTGAGTGAGTGAGTGTATGCCCAAGTATGCATTGGCACTCTGTACTGGCTGAACCCCCAGTGGCCAGTGCACTCCTCCAGGTGGATGGTTGATTCCAGTAGAGAGTAAACTGTGAGTTGAAAAGTGACCTTGAGCATAGAAAAAAAGGATGATGATGAAGAGGAAGATGCAGACCACTGGTAACCAGAGCTGGGCAACAGGACTTAAAACTCACATTTCAGTACTCTTAAGGGAATTGCAGATATTCTATACGATAAAAAAAAAACTTTAACAAATTATAATGTTAAAGTATAAGTATTTATCTGTAACACCAACATTACAGCTGTTTTAACACAGTAAATATACAATCCCACTAGTACCAGTGCAACACACTAACACACCACCACTGCAGTGCTGAGAATCCATTGAGGTAGTATACAGGGGCAAAATTATAATAGTGTCACAGTCCAAATACTTATGAACATTACTGTATGGGTTTGGTGTTCACTCTCTCTCTCTCTCTCTCTCTCTCTCTCTCTCTCTCTTTCTGTCACAGACGTAGAGGCAGTGGCTCTCTTTCTGTCTCTAAGTACTTATGTGTGAATGATGTGAGTGCCACAGAGTTACTGAGTTAGAGTGTGTGTGTGTGTGTGTGTGTGTGTAACCCGACTCCTATGTCTGTCTCTCTCTCTCTCTCTCTCTCTCTCTCTCTCTCTCTCTCTCTCTCTCTCTCTCTCTCTATGGTCTCAGTTCTGGGGCTCAGCCTGTGCCAGAGGAAAAGGCTGCTACTAAAACTGTTTTTTTTCCTTCTCCATTCTTTTCTCTGTTTCTCCTCAGCTTTCATTCTCCAAAGGCCTGCACACATCCCCCTGGGTCACACAACATGCCACTCTTTCACTCTCTCCCGCTGCTCTCCCCCCCTGTTACTGAAAATGAATTAAACACCACTAGCTGGCAGTGTAACAATACACATTTCATAATTCTTTACCTACTTATGTACCAAAACAAGGCACACATTAATTTTAGCCTGGTCTCAAGAGGACTTTGAACACGTATGACTAAAATGCCATTTCACAAATTGTACAACATGTACTAAATATAGATTGAACAATTGATTTGAACAAAGACTATAACAAAGCAAACACGGTAGCCCAACCCTAACCTAGTATAATCCTAAGCCTAAAACCTAAACCTAACCCTCACTAACCCTAAACATAACCATAGAACCACAAGGTTAATGTAAAATTAACTTGAAGTGCACCTAAATTCACCCTATCCCAACCTAAATGTGGTCCTGTGCCATCTGCAACCATAAATATATTTAATGGTATTAAGTCTTACTGTACTCCTTTTAGTAATTTAAGTAATTTGAATACTGATTATGAGACAGCATGATAGCCTTTGTGAATAACACTTTTCTTTTTTGATAATCTGATAATAACAGTATCAGAGAATATAGTATCAGTATTTCCACATAAGCATAGATACTGAAAAAAGAAAAAGGGGGTACCATGCCATCTCCGGTCATAAACATATTTCATGCCATTAATTCGGGCAGTATTACACATTCATACGTCACTATAAATACACACTGCACAACACTATCCTATCTAGGATAATATTCCCTTTAATAAAGTCAAAATGGCAGTAAAAATAACATTTAGTCAAATTACGTTTCTGCCTCTTTCTTTCGATAACAGGGACTGTTTTTCATGTTTGTCTTTAAAATGTGTTTAAATGGTTGGATGGACTTTGAAATAGATGGAGGGGTCAAGAGGAAAAACATCAAGAGAAAACTTCAAATCTGCTGCCAAACACAGTCCCTCACAGCAGAACTGCAAACTTCATCATCTACATCCATCCATTTCGGCAAACTTCAACCATCTCTGACCACACGACAGTAGTGAATTTGCTTGATTGAAATTTCCACAAACATAAAAGTTTTTCTTATTTTCTTTACTGTCTCTGACAAATCTGCTTTGCATACTTTTATTTTCTCATTGATTTGTCTTTATGGTGAAGTTTTAGTGAAGTTATTGCTATAAAACTGTTTTATTGGATTGTAAAGCACTTTGCTCAACATCTGTTGTTTACAAATGACTCTATAACGCAACACAACTTCCTTTACCTCAATATATTAGATCAACACGATTCTGCCTTTCAGTTTAGCTGTAATGGGTAATTATAACGATGATGTAATTCATTTTATTCAGATGAATATCATTCATATCATTAGATTCAAATGTTAAATAAAAAAGAAACAACAAAACAAAACACCTGTTTTTTTTAAAGTAACAATAGAAATGACCCAAAATGACATGGAATTAAAATCTTTATATATTCTTTTATTAAAAGTTGAGATTTTTTTCCCATGAACAAAAATGGCCATATCATAATATCACATCTGTTACATAGCTAATCATCTGTGTACTATTAAATTCCAAAAAAGTACATGAGAAAAGTTCAAATAGTGTAATCTTGCTGAAATTCTGCTACAAAAACATTGCAATTAATTTAATTAAAAGCAATTAATAAATTTAAGTTACTTAAATAAATTGGTGTAATTAAATACTGTTACTATATTACAGATTTTCCTTCTATCATAATGTACATTGTATATTATAATGTATACAGTTTCTCATCAGCATATTCACAACATATTCAGCTTTAGTCATACTGCCCTGCCCGACTCATAATCTCTGTGTGATATAATTCCAAAAAGAGTGTACATGGGTCGTTTGTGTGGAAATCATTTGGTTTCCAGAGGAACAACACTCAACAGAGCACAGTCTGGTTAGGCCTGTCACAATAATTACATCATCAACTTAATGTACAAAAAATGGATGTGCACTCAACCAATTTTGCTGACCTTAATATTGCTCGTTATCTTTTTTCTTAGCCAGGAGAACCAATTAAATTAATGAGCTAGTATGCTGCAGTTTTATCTTATTTTTGTTTTATTTATTTATGATATTTAATGAATATTATATTCCAGTTCTAATATTGGAATATTCTTTAAGTGTATTATTATACTGCCGTTAAATTAGTTGCAGATGTTGGTCTGAAAATCGCAATTTCTGGGACAATACATTGTCCGAATAAAAACAGGCCTGATTGTGGTTCAAATTATGCCTCAGAAACATTGCGATGATCAGAGCAGCATGAGAACTTTATTTCACCATCTCAAGTAACATCATTTTAACATCATATTTTGTCATTGAAATCTGATTTTTTTTTGTCATGTGCTTGTGGGTGTAGCAAAACAGTCATAATGCACTTTATATAACATTTTTCTAACCTATCTTTATTCTCTAGAATTAAATAGGCTAATTTTGTTACTGTATGTAAATGAGCACTGTTCTGATTGGTCACCTGTGTTGTGCTTCAATTCAGAAAGCTGTATTTTAACACATAACCTACAGTGATAAACTTCTGTAGGCTGATCTGCTAAATGTTAGTGCATTTGTTTTTGTGACATCACACGTTTTTCTGCAGCTTATTTTTCCAGACATGGTGAGTTGGACATTTAGGAATTTGGAAAGTACTGCTGTTCACGTCCTCTATCAAACTTTACTTTCAACAAAAGTGAGAAAATAAAAATGTCCATCATAGGAGCGCTTTAATTAGACACCATTCAAATCACACAGCTTTGTTTTCAGTCTGGTCACACCCTGACCCTTTCATCAGCTTAATCCTGATCCTCCTCTTCCAGTACAAGTACAGCCTGCCCCTTCTCACACACACACACACACACACACACACACACACACACACACGCGCCTCATAATATTAAACTTATATGTGATGGACCACCCAATAAATGAATAAATGAATAAATAAATAAATAAATAAATGGACAACAAAGCCAAAGGCTGTCAGCAATCATAATCACACACCATTAATCACTGCCACTGAAAATCTGAACTATTAATAGCAGGAAATGTAAATAACTTAAAGCATAAGGAAACTTTACACCTGTTACCCTGCCCCGTCTTACAGCTACAGCTTAGCTTCACCAAAACTAAAGCACACACACTCTCCCTCTTACTCACACACACACACACACACACACACACACACACACACACACACACACACACACACACACACACACACACACATTCACACACACACTCTCTCGTGTTTAAACTACGAGCATTTAACTCCACTTCCACACTTATTACATTAGTCTGACAGTAGTTCATATACTCCCATATTAATATGCCAGCATTGTTGTTAATGCAGTTAGAGTGACATAGTGGGTAAGATCACCCACTCAGCCACATTCTCCTGACTACTCTTCTAAATAAAGGTGCTACAAAATGAGCCTGAGTGATGCCATAGAAGAACCATTTTTGGTTACATAAACCATTAAAAGGTTCTTCTCACACACAGCTGACCAAAGATGGCTCTTCTCTGGCACCGCACAAATAACTTGGAGCATTAAAATGCATTTATTAGAAATTTTATACCACAACAAATTTTATATCAGACATGATGACATGGATTCCATTATTCTATTGATAGCAGCAGTTTGATATTTATGGAAAAAAAAATTCAATACATTTTATCAACATATTTATCAAAATTTCAGGTGCTGTACAGTCTTAGACTCACCCAAAACCACACATGTATTTATATTTCTAAAGGCTTTTTTTCCCACTTTGATCACATTAGGACTGGGCAATATGGTGAAAAATTATAATCATCAGGACATTATACAGCTTTGAGGTTCATTACTGTGTATATAATGAAGGCTTTGGGTACTATAGAGAGAGAGAGAGAGAGAGAGAGAGAGAGAGAGAGAGAGAGAGAGAGAGAGTATATGGACACCATTTAAACTTGTGGTGACCATATGGCTACTGTGTATGGCCCCCCAGTCCACTCTTCATCTGCTGAATATTAAAGCCCCAGTGCTGCTCACTACATGCCTGGGTGGCCATCACACCCACACCCACCCACCCACATGCACACACACACACACACACACACACACACACACACACACACACACACACCTTCACCACTTGGCCAACAGTATCTTCCAGATGCACAGTAACACAATTACAACTGAAGAATCAACTCAAACTGTATGTTCTTCAAATCCCACAGCAAAGAAATGAAACAGGTGGAAGAAATCATGCTGAAAAACTGGCTGCCTCATCTGCAGCCCACCATGGCAGTAAAAATCAGCTGAAAATGCCTTGATGGCTTTGGACAATCAAACCAAAACAGTGGAAACCTGTTTTTGTGCTCTGCGTTGTCATGCTTTTTGGGAAAAGGTCAGTTTAAACAGCACTTACAACAGCACACCACATGCTTAGAGACACTCTTACCGCCTGCTCATTCAGCTCCTGTGTATTCTCCATCAGTTGAACACTTCCACCTTGGTTACCTTTATTCCAGATACCTGTGGAAACATACCACACACACACACTCACCTTTCAATGCTAAATCTCAGGAACACTGTCTCTGACTTTAATCACACGACACCCTTTTGAGCAAACCAACATATATATAGGAATATATTTCACACACATATTTTATTGTTACTCACAAGTGTTATGAATTGAGGTCTTTACACTAACTAGGCCTGTCAAGATATATTGTCCCATAAATAATTATAAGCATTACCATCATATTAAGACTATTAATTTCATGCCACGTATAAAATGTTGACCTGAGATATTAACATATACTAATCCACATTACAAGAGCAGTAAACCTTTAATTATTAAACATATTCAGGCTTTGGATGATTAAATAAATAGATAAATAAATAAAACTAAAATAAAAACACTTTATATATGAAGTCAATATACAAGCTCGTTCACATTAATCGTCTCTCTTCACTAATTAAACACAATAGGCAACACTGAGGTTGTCCATATATTGAATGATAAGTCCATAATGTGTTCAGAAGAGGCATAAAAGTAACAGAAAACAGAAACGAACGTCAAGCTGGAGTTATGCGCCACCGCCAGAGCCGAGTGCACGGATCAATTTGATAAATGTCAGCCCTGTACAAAAAGCAAGCTAAAATGTACCATTACAGTTCACTCGCTACATGATACCGTACACGGACAACCATAACAAAGTACAATAGCCACTGTTACTGCATCATGATTTCTATATGTGCAGCCGTGTGCAAGTGAGAGTGTGTGGGTGGATATGGGGAAGAAGAATGTTGGGATATTTAATATCATAGAAAGGCTGTAATATCATTTACAGAAGTAATAAACAATAAAACTAGAATAACAGATAATAGAAAACACCCCCAAATAAAATACACATATGCACAGATAACCTATGTGTATAATAAAATGTACAAAAACATGCACATATGTCCACCCATGCACACGTGCGCGCACTCACACACACACACACACACACACTCACACACACACACACACACACACACACACACACACACACAAGTTGACCTGGTGACAGCAGTGTTAATATAGCAGCAGCCATAAAGCACACTGCAGAGACCACTGACACCCACACTGGAGCCTCTATCTGCACAGCTCATCAAAAGTTTGGGGACACTTGCTCTCTTCTGGCACTTATTGTCAATAATAATAATAATAAAAACATGACCTACTTTGTTTCATAAAGTGTAATCAGTCCTGTTTAATTACATGCAGATTTTCTATAAATCACTATATATGGGAGAACATGTGAATAGCAGTTTTTAAGAATCTGCCACTATTGCTATGACTTGTATGCACATCAATATTGTAATTTTGTGTATCCTGAATATGTCTTTAAACATTGTGAATCAATAGTTTTACCATATTGCTGAGCCTTATTTTTATTGTCAAAGTCGAGTATATACATAAAAACCCGCAATGCATACTAAAATGCAGACAGGTCAATTTTCAGTAGGGTTCTGATGGACAGTACTGTCCCAAATGAAATGTAAAACAAAAAATGGAGGTTTTACACACATTTTAAACAATTTGAAAGAAAGTGGCAAACAATGATGTAAGTGCAGTGCATGTGATGTACGATGGCATCGCAACATGTTATTATTTACGTTTATATTAACATAAAAACAGTAGGTATACGAACCCAAACCTGCACTGTTACATTTAGTATATAGTGTTTGGTAAGAAGAACACAAGAAGTGGAACATGCCTTGTGTTATTGTCATGTTATTTTGTTTGTCAGTTAAGGAGGATATGACAACTGGGATGTTTTGCTTGCACGCTCCCCCTAAAGTTGGGGGGGTGTAATTCACTTTTACTCCACTGCTATAAATACAAATCGTGCTAACTGATACAGTCTCATCGTTCCAGACTATAGTGGAAATGATAGAGATTCCGTTCTCCCTATTAAAGTCAGTGGAGCATCAATGTGAAACTGATTTTACATAGAAATTTCTACATAAAGTCCATTTTACTGTTTGGAATTTGAAACCACTAAACTAATCCATTAGATTAATAGATTAATCACAAATGACTAATTTCAAGTGCAACTTGAAGAGTGCATGTGTGTGCAGGGAAGTGTGCTGTCACGGAGTGGGAGTGTGTGCATGTGTGTGTGTGTGTGTGTGTGAGTGTGCTGCAGGCTGAAGGGCACATCATTTTAATTTTTCATTCGCACAGTGTCACTGTGTGCTGAAACTCTAGCCTTTAATGCTCAGTGGGGAAGGAGCTGAGCAGCATTGATTTTTACTGTTATCTGTGCCCTCTGAGCCCACTGTCCTACTACACACACGCACACACACACACACACACACACACACACACACACACACACACACACACACACACACACACACACACACACTTAACAGTCTCATAACCCGAGGTGAGTAATAGCTGGCTCCATTTACTCAGTTCCATGTACTTAAGCAACATTTTGATGGATTAATATTTCTCTGTGTATTTTAAGACGACACTTTTGCTTCTATGTAAGTACATATAAGAAGTGATGCAAAGTGTCCAGTGATTCAGATCATTTCCAGATTAATAAAACAAAGTACAAACACAATTAGTGTCAAAAGGACTTTTGCACTTAATGATCACAAGCTAAGATTTCTTTCATTCTATTTTAGTACTAATGCCCTGGGTTTATTTTCATTCTGTGATGTGGGTTCAGCTCCAGGGCTGCTTTGCCATTGCCCATACCTCTCATTTTTGGCCTTCAGCATTATACACTCATCAACCAATGAATGTGCGCGGAGAGACCATAGTCAACACCACGATCAACAGTTTGTTGTCATGCTTCACACATCCAGAAGCCCTGGTGTCATGGTGTCGAGAGCTCGCCTTGAAGACACAGATACTATGCCGTGGCCAATCTCATCTCCAGATCTGTCCTTGATTGAAAATGTGTAATTGGACGTACTATCAACACTCCACCCCTACCGCACAATCTGCAGAACTGAGTGAGAACATTCAAGCTGCATGGGATGGAATATCACAGGACACCATTAGGAACCTCTACAACTCCCTGCCGAGACATCTGGCATGTTGTGTTAAACCCAACACCATACTGAGAGACACTACTTCTGTATTTGCAGGTCAATAAATACCAATAAATGATCTACTGACAACCTCTATCTTCCTTCCCAATAGTATAAAAATCATGGACGTTTTTTAAATGATGAAACAGAAAAGACCTAATCAAAGAAGAATGGGGTTTAATGAACTTCAGTTCCTGTGGTGAAAGATTTTGGTTGTACTGAGAGATGTATTCTGTTCCTGATTCTGTATTTAATAACCCCATAAACCCTAACCGGTTTGGAGTCCCACAAGGTTCTGTTTTAGGGCCTATGAAACTGGTGTGAAGTGTGACAGTAATGTAGTTGTGAAACTAAGCTTCTATTTAGGTACAAATTCGGATTATTTAAAGTCATACAAATTACACAGTCGTGCAGTCAATGAAGTAAAAGTAATGAGCGCTTCATTTCATTCACTTCCCTCAATTTATCAGCTGTGAAATGAGTATTATGACAAAGAATGTCTGACGGAACAAGGCAATCACGTGGATTTTGACGTCAGTGCACCTCAGTACATAAATACATTTTATTTCACAGTTTATTTGGAGAAAGAGGAGATATTTATAAGAGAATGAGGTGCAAATGTACTTTGTATAACTGTCTTATTATTCCAGCTGCCTGCAATTAAGGTCGTTTAGACAGGAGCCTTAGATCACAGACTATAATTAGTAAAGTTGTAGTTATTTTATGTAGATTTCTATGTTAGCTGTCATAAGATTGATATGTTTAGAGTGTGAAGCAGAGTTTAAAATGAATCAAATGAAATAAATAGCCAAATGAAAGCCAAATAGCCACATGAAAAGGAATACGCTAAGTCTCTACATAATGTCCATGCGAACTAAATATATTAGATATACTTTACATACTTCTGTTTGATAACTTTTGGCAGTAACTGCAAGCAACACGGAAAATGTTGTTTTCAAGTAAATCTCATGCTAAGATCATGTGACAGAGTGGCCTTTAAAATATCTATAAAACACTTCCTTTATGCAAATTCACAGCACGTTTATTGTGACGAAGGCCGATAGTGCATCTCATTCTGATTAACACAGTGCTTTTATAAGTCTTACACTGCTGATGTGTGACATTCTCAGTACTGCAGGACTGTGTAAGAACCCAAACTCATCCTGTGTGTGTGTGTGCGCGTGTGTGTGTGTGTGTGTGTGTGTGTATGTGTGTGTGTGTGTGTGTGTGTAATCTAATACGCGTTCGAGCTCAGGATGGAGTCGCGAGACAGCGGCTGGTGGCCAACAGGCAACTCACAGCACCATACACCATATTACTGCTCCACATACACTCACACACACACACATACACATACACACACACTGGGTTGTGGGGCAAAACAGGCCATGGCAAGTGTAGACCATGGATACTGGCAGGCAATTATTATTATTATTATTATTATTATTATTATTATTATTATTATTATTATTATTATTATTATTGGTAAAAGTGGTGGTGGTGGTATTGCTATTAATTGGTATTACATCTACTTACAACATTTAGCATTTAATAAATATTATTAACAAATATATTTTGTACTTCATACACTCTGGAGCTCACCAGCCTCCTCCTTATATATGATGTTAAACCTAAGAAGGTCTTTTTCAGTTATTACTTTTATTATCATTATTATTAATGACAAGTATCCTCCATTTATAGGATGGTAAATATATCTGGTTAATTTGCTCATTATTATTATTATTATTATTATTATTATTATTATTACAGTTATTTTGTTAATATTCATAACAATACCTGTTAATATCACTATAATTGTTATTATATTTACTGTTCACCTATTAACAGTTACTAAACTTTGGCAATGCTTTACTTGATACACTCTGGGAGGAGGGAGAGAAAGAACGAAAGAGAGAGAGAGAGAGAGAGAGAGAGAGAGAGAGAGAGAGAGGGAAAGAGAGAGAGAGAAAGAGAGAGAGATCTTACCTACCCCCTATTACTTTTAATTATCACTATTATTATAAATGTGAAGGAAATTGAAATATCTAAATCACACACACACACACACACACACACACACACACACACACACACACACACACACACACACACACCTGGTAATCTCTTTTTTGGGCCCTTTTGTTTTGGAGCTGTACGGGCAGAGGCCGATCTGTTTGACAGAGGCCTGACTGTTAAGGAGCTGCATAAAGAGTGAATTGTTGCAAATGGCAAAATGTGAGCAAGTGACATTTGAATGAAAAAGGTCCACAGACTCTCTCTCTCTCTTAATCTGTCTGACGCAATAAGAGCAGAAGGTGACACCTCTTAAGCAGAATCTAACATGTTTGTTCTATTGGGGGTTCAGGCCTGCCTACTTCATGCGTGATACACTTAAACCCCGGAGTACCTGAATCAGCTGTGCGTGAATCAGCTTTGTGTGATGAGGCCGTACTCAGTTCCACAGAATTCACTGTAGCTGAAGGTTAAAAAAATAATTTTATTCAATGTTTCAAACGATGCACTAAACAAGGACTAATCAATAAGGAAGCACTGACCGTTCATCGATGGCTGATTCCAATCTGAATCTCTTATTCTGATTATAAATAAATAAACATACCTCAAAACAATAAACAAGACACTCACCCTGGGGTCACATTTCTAACACTTGCTATCAAAGGCCTGGCTTTAGATCTACAAGGTGGAGCAACCAGGTAGGAGTGTCTAAAGGAGTGGACAGTGAGTGGATACAGGGTGTAAACACTCCAGCAGCACTGCTGTGTCAGATCCACTCATAACAAACACTAACACGCCACCGCCGTGTCACTGCAGTGTTCGCAATGACCTGTCAGCCACATAATAGCTGCTCTGTGGTGGTCCTGTGGGGTCCTGACCACTGAAGATCAGGGTGAAAGGAGGGGAATAAAGTATGCAGAGAAACAGATGGACTACAGTCTGTAATTATAGAACTACAGAGTACTCCTGTATGGCAAGAGGCGCTAAGCAAACGGACAGTGAATGTAGAAATGAAGTGGTCATAATTTTATGGTGGACCTGTGTATATGTACTGTTACCAGTCATTCATAGTTGGAAAATAAAGCTTATTATTTGCCCTTCAGTATGCTCACAATCAAAAACATATAGTGAGAGTGCACATCTCTCCATTCTGTCATTTTAATGAGGGATTCACTCTGGCAGTGTTGTTTAAATACTGAATACATCCACAATTTCATCATATTGACCACCTTAATCTAATCTAGGTCTTGTTTTTGAGCTTTTAAGGCCCTATCGCTGGGTATTAGGTGGACTCATGCAGCACAATGTGGTTAGGTCCTGTAATAGGACTTCTTAAACACAGCGAGACTGTTTATTTACTAAGTACTTATGTTCATTTACATTTAGATGAGCCACAATACTCAATCATAACAGACGTTTCATTACACACACGTGTACAATACCAGTCAGGTGTTTGGACACACTTGACATGATGCTACTTTTTTATATTGATATTAAAATCTTGAGTATTGGCGTATTACAATATACTCTAGGCTGCACGTAAGGCTTGTAAACCTCAATATGGTGTACATATCCAACACTAATTAAAAATAGGAATATTGTCTACACACTTAAAAATGAGGGTTCTTCAATGGCTCTTTAGTAAAGAAAATGATCCTAAAAAGAACCACAAACACTCAAAGAAATTTTTACAAAAAGTGTTATTTACACCTTAAAAATGGATCTTCAGATTGATGGAGAATGTACTGCAGAGGGTTCTTTAGAAAAGGGTTCTGTTTGGCAGCAAAAAGGGTTGTACTATTGTTACAATGTCAAACTTGTAAGAGGAACCTTTTTTAGTACCATATAGAAAAACCCTTTCACACAGCACATTCTCCATCAATCCGAAGAACACTTTCACGAGGCAAAGAACACTTTATTCGTGCATTCTGTGAATGTCCATAGATCTTTACAGAACCATTTTATCTACTGAAGAACCCTCATTTTAAGTGTGTATTGATCATGTGTTTTCAAATACACAGGACATTTCCATTTGGTTTATACAGTGCTGAACGGACACATTTGTGTAAGGGATTTCTTTAAGGGTTGAAGAGTGTAGGTGTGTCCAAAGCTCCTAAGATACTTATATATATACACACAGTTTAAAATGATGGTTCTTCAAGTGCTCTTCAGTAAAGACATTGGTTCTATATAGAATTATGAACCCTCAAAGAACTCTTTGCATGACTAAATGGTTCTGTGCATTGTGAGAGAGTTCTTCAGATTGATGGAGAATGTGTTAGAAGAGCTCTTTGAAGATGCGAAGGGTTCTTTGATTGTTCATGGTTCTAAATAGAACCATGTTCTTCACATGTTCTTTACTTAATAACTTCAAGCACGCGCACCTTAATAATAATAATAATAATAATAATAATAATAATAATAATAACTGGGAATAACAAACTTTCAGGCGGAACATGCACGCGCAGGAGTGTGTGAACGTGTGTGTCCAGCGTCACTTACTCTGCGGGGTCAGTGTGAGCTCAGGGATCCGCGCGCGGTCCGCGGCGCCTCATCCAGACACTAAAACGCGCTTCACGCGCAGGAGCGACAAACCGAGCACGAGCTCGCGGAGGAGTGCGCGCGCTGCTGTCAGAAGAAGCTCGCGCGTGATAGAGTGTGAGAGAGAGAGAGAGAGAGAGAGAGAGAGCGGGAGCGCGAGAGACTCTGTGTGTGTGTGTGTGTGTGTGTGTGTGTGTGAGTGAGTGAGAGGGAGACAGAGAGAGAGAGAGAGAGAGAGAGAGAGAGAGAGACTGTGAGCACGAGCTCCTGTGGACGACGGCGCGCGCGGCGCGAGGCAGCACTTACGGTGACCGCAGCAGCCTTCCTCCTCCTCCTCCTCCTCCTCTTCCTCTTCTCCTCTTCTCCCTAAACACTCAACTCCTCGCGCAGCTCCCCTCCACCCACCTGTGTTTGTTTGTTTGCGCTCTGTTGTTTCTTTTATTCTGTTATTAAAGTCCCGCAAAGTTGGCCCGCGCGCTCGCGCACCCCGCCGTCTGCCTCATCATTAAAGCTCTTCTCGAGCGGAGACCTGCACGCGCATGCGCCGTGAGCGCACTGCTGGCCGGAGTCCAAACCGGGATGAGACTCGTATTAATAGTAGTGTGCGGACCCAGCACCCCAGTACTTCACACCTCAGAGACACACTCCGAACAGCCTCTACAACTGACCACACCGTCTTTAAAGCAGGCATGACGTCAGACCAGTGAACCACATGAGATCTCCCAACTTTCAAACACCAAAGCACTGTTTCCCCCAATATTCCATCTACATGTGCAGATTTTTACCCACCTCTGAAAAGTCACCTGAGGCATGATGACATCAGCGTGCACCAGCAGACACAGACAAATACTATTAGCCAGTAATATCATGTTTCACCACCATCAAGAGAAAAGCATACTCATATAATCCCTCATACTGCTCGGAAATATATCATAGTAGGCACGGACTGGCCATCGGAAAGTTCGGGAATTTTCCTGGTGGGCTGTTCTTGTGTTTACTAATAGAAATGTTGTGGAAAGCCTGGTGTTGTGGTTTGGGATGAACTTTCATATGATGCCAGGTCACCATGGGTCTTTGTTAAGACATTTAGAGAGCCCAACTATCTATCTATCTATCTATCTATCTATCTATCTATCTATCTATCTATCTATCTATCTATCTAATGTGTGGGATGCTACAATCCAACACGCACAATGATAGTGTTGGACACTCTATCAACACTACACCCACATACACTCGACACATATAGAATGTAGCTGGGTTTAACACCAGGCACAGGTTTGTAGAGGTTCCTAATGGTGTTATTAACGCTATACCATATAGGGGTCTACAGGAAAATATTCCATATTGTAGGATTTCAGTAAAATATTAGGTACAAGGCAGGAATTGAGCTGAACTAGTTAACTGAAGCATAAAGTACCACAGTCAATTTGTCAGTGTTAAAGCAACAGCGAGGAATATATTTAATATTTAACAAGTGTTGATTTAATACTGGCAAATTGGACAAATAAAAGTCCTGTGAAAGGAACAGTACATGGAAAAATAAAAGCTAGTTAACAGCTAATAAAACTGTAAGGAATGCCTGGAAGCTCCATTCCATTACTATTTGGAGACAAGCCTGCTTATATTTGCAGTATGCAAATAACAGCTAAGACAAGAAGCTTGACCTGAATGAAGGCATCATTCATTACTATGATCTGTGGTTTTACAGCATTACAGGGTTTTTTGTTTTTTTTTAAATCAAACAACACATATTTGCTTTTCCATCACCTGGAATATGGCAGCAACCCTTTCCTCAAAACCTCATTGGATTAGAATTCAACAGTGTTTTTAAGTGACGCTGAACTGATTCTATATTATTAGAGTACTACTGGACATGTGCCCATATCACAATCTGAACAGGAAGTAACATACACATCTGCTATAACCAATATAGAAATGTCCATTTGCCAGTTCCCACCCAGACAGCTGCAAGCCCTTACTTCTCCACACACACACACACACACACACACACACACACACACACACACACAGACAGAGGATTTTCCTGTCCACTGCTAACGGGTGGATTGACTGGTTGCAGTACAGCAGTATTGGATCACATGCTGTTTTCTGATCAGTGTAAAATATGAACTCTAGTCAGTCGAGTCGGTGCAGTCGTCCATTGCTGTGCCAAGCAATAATCTGTGTAAGACAATGACATCACTTTCTCTCTGATCACCGCAAATTGCCCATAGCCAGGCCACAGTGTGGACGACTGCCCAATGGAGTTATGCCCAGAATGCCCTCTCTCTCTCTCTCTCTCTCTCTCTCTCTCTCTCTCTCTCTCTCGTTCCCATTTTCTCTCTTTCTCTATCTTATTCTTGCTCGTTCTCTCTCTTTGATTCTTACATTCACAGTAAGCAAGAGAACAGAGTGAGATAGAAGAGGGAAGAGTACAAAGACAGAGTCATATTCATCTGCCATCCGGCCCAGAGAGAGAGAGAGAGAGCGGGGGAGAGAGATAGAGAGATAGAGAGATACTCCACCTTGGTTAACCTGCACTCAGCAAGTGATGATTGACATCATGTTCCAGAAAGAAATGAAAACTTTCATGCTGTTGTGTAGATTTGAAATAGCAGGGGGTTAGTGTTGATCCTGAGCCGCTTCACAGCATGATCTGTGAGAATCCTGCACCAAAAAAACAACAATCACCTCTCGTTCAATACAGAGTGTAAAGAGAAGTTAAACACATGCACGCACACACACACACTCACACACACACAGACACAGAGAGAGAGAGAGAGAGAGAGAGAAAGAAATACACATTGTTTTATCTGACACATGGAAAATAATTGCAAGGCAATTAAAAGATGCAGGCTGAGTATTTATTTTTGACAGCTGTTGCTTAGGGAGTAAAAAGGTGCGTATATGAGCAAGTGCTGTGGGGGTGGAGTGGGGTTTTGGGGAGGGGGGGGATCCAACAGGACCTTATTTATAGACACAGGCCCTGTGGTGTGCTGACGCTGTAGAAGCATGGGATGCCTGCAGAAGTGTCTGTCAAACAAATTAAAAATACTCAGAGTGGTGGCGTAAGTGGGGCCCGCAACTGGCACAGCACCATTCGCACTCCCCTGTTAGTGTACCATCCTGAACATTTACAACACTGTGCAATAAACCTGGAGATCTTCAGATTTAGATGGTAAGGCATTACAGGAAAGGGCCACGTTGCAGCTGAGACTGAAGGATTAATAAGGTTTCAGTGCCATTCATTCATTGGTCATGTGTTCTTCATTAATGTGATAGATTGGTAGCTCACATTTTCAAATGTAGTCTATCAGCCAAGACATGTTTGGAGTCTTAAATGTATTTCTTTGGTTTTATAAAGTGGCTGTGAGAGGAAATACCTAGGAAATGAAGGGTTATTGAAGGGTTATTTTCAAGCTACATGGAAATATGTTTTAAAACATTGTACAGAACTATATATAAGACTTCCTTGCATCTGAAGAACACTTTAATTAGGGACTCAAGCATCTAAATGGTTGTGTTGAACCATGATTAACCATGGCTTTGTAAACCTTTACTAAAGAACTGGTGAAGAGGGTATTCCATAGATTTAAGGGCATGATCAAAAGATTCACAGCATACATCTTTAAATCTCTAGACTGATTTTGTGTGATATTTTCATAATGTATTCACCATTTTATTTTCAAGGAGATCCTAGGCTACTCAAATATGTATTTATTCGATATGTGAACATTACAAAATGTTAAATGTTTATATGAATTTGACCCTGTTTTGATAAAAAATGTACTTGTACCTTCAATTCATTTTTGCTTATAAGAATTAAATAATGCTTTACATCTCAGAAATCCATAAATCCACTTAAATGTCTTTATTATATTTGTTGTTTATGTATGCATCAGTTTTATCCCTTCGCAATACTTTCATTTTGAAATTTGAACACCATGTGACCAAAGAAAGAAAGAAAAAATACCCCCTTCCTTCTCATTTTCCTTCCTAACCCAATACCTGGGTCAGTGACATAGGGTCAGAGTCTGTGTGCAGACTGAGCATGTTCACATGGACAGAGCAGTAAACATGCACTGGAAGCTCCTTTGGCATTTATACTGGGATTTAATTCACTTCTGAACTGGATTACTGGAACTGAACTGGATTACTCACTGATATTTTATGGTTAGTTAGGGCAAGCCTTGTTGACTGTTTTATGTGTCTCACCATGTTTGTCGGTCTGATCCAGATACATATATGTATATTAATGTGCAGGTTAATGTTAGATTAAGATGTAGATTAAGTTATAGAGCAAAGCAGAGATTAATGTGTAGGTTTGGTGTAGATTAATGCAACCATACTTTTTGTAGGTTTGTAGGTTTTGATTGGTTGACTCTCTGACAACATACTTTCAATTCACTGAATTCCTTTGTTCTGGTCAGTTCATCATGAAATATTCACACAATGTACAAATGAAGCAAAATAGCTATAAATAAAAATACATAATGAATAAATAACTGAATTAATTAGTTTGCTTATTTTGGATCCTGATGATTTATTTTCCAACTCATCCAACACTGATGTATCAAAGGAAGTTCAAAAAAATCATAAATGCTTGGAGCAGACAACACAGTAAGGGCCTAGTTTTGCTGAGCTTTCAGAGCTCAGGAGCCCCAGATGGAGGCCGCTGTGGCTGGCTGGCCTGTGGTGTGTGAGCATGTGAGAGAGGCTGTGTGACGGGTCTAATGAACTCGTCTGAGGGACGGCAGCTCTGATCGCTCCAGCAGCCGCACGCCACAGGAACAAAGGAAATATTTAACAGCTCGTAAATTCTGCTAATATACCGTCGAGAGGTTCTGCCCACACAGTCATCTCAGACAAAGAGAAAAGAGAAAGAGGAAGAATGAGTGTGTGTGTGTATGTGTCTGTGTGTGTGTGTGTCTGTCTGTCTGTCTGTGTGTATGTTCCAGTAGCTTTAGTGTTTCCATTTGACTTTGTTAAATGAAGTTTATCCAGGCTCTTCCCACAAACATGTTGTTTCCTAGCAACCGTTGCTAAGTTGGACAAGCTTTCTAGAAGGATGGAGTTCAGGTCACTAAGTTATTGTCAACGTTTGGGCCAATTTAAAGCATATTTATTTTATCTGTGTACTAAAGGATTGGGGGAATGTTTGTGATATAACTAATTTGTTGTTATTTACAATCTTGATCAGCTGCAGCATCATGGTTCAGGCCAATGACTGTAACGGAAACTGTCAGAAAACATACAGTTGGAGGAAAGGTACAGATGGATTCACTGTGTTTTTCACACAGGGGAATTTGTCCTCTGCATTTAACCCATCCACACACAGTCAAACACACACCTACACACTAGTGAATTCACAAACTAGGGGGCAGTGAGCACACATCCCCGGAGCGGTGGGCAGCCCTATCTACGGCACCTGGGGAGCAGCAGGGGAGTTGACTGCCTTGCTCAAGGGCACTTCAGTCATGTCCTCCCAATTCAGGGAGCTGCAGTCACAAGGCTGGTTCCCTAACTACCAGGCCATGGCTGCTCCTACCACAGGTCTAGCGCCTCTGCTGGCTGGTTGCTATATGATGTTTAACTCCACCCCCTCCATATGTTTCAATGACAGAAGCCGATTTTCCATCATATTGTCTTTCCATCTTCTGTGTCTAAAGTCTTTAGTTCAGTATAGAGTCACCGTGAGCTGTCAGACATCGATCTAGTTAATAGTAACATTATTATTTGTTCTTTTAACTGTTAAATTTAGACGATTTGTCAGTTGTGTCTTGTGCTGTTGGTGGCATTGGTTGTACAGCTATGGAACAAAATGAAGGTATGACAGCCATTTCTTTCCAGCTATTCCATCATCAATTTCTCTGCCAGAAATGCCATAAAGTCGGACTTTCAAACCCAGCAGCAGTGGAGAGCAGGTCCAGATATGAAAGCTGATTGACAATCAAGGTTATTTCATCAAATACAGATTCCTGAATTCTCTCAGAGTTACAACATTAGTATTTTTGTTTCGATATGAATATTAACTGGATTTATTCACACTATGTCGGGTGGGAAGGTGTAGTTTCTATAATAATAAATGCTCTGAATAGCAATATTTAATTTGGAATGTAATAATAAAACTAATCCAAAATATTATTTTTACTCAAACACATCCCTGTAAATAGCAAATAGTCTCTTTATTTTTTCTTTAGGTGTTGTGGACTCATAATAAAATTGCACTTTTACTGTTGAAACGTTACATTGGGAATCCAGTGGAAATATTTGGTGGAAATATTTCCAGTGGAAATATTTCCAGTGGAAATATTTGGCTGTAAACTCAATTAAGATGGTTTTGAGATGATTACATCAGAGAATTACTGAAGGATCCTGTTAACCTGTTAGTTGTCTGTAGACTACATCACCATTGATTGCCATGGTAACACTATGTTTTTTAAAAAAATTAATAGTTTTACTGTCAATGTAAAAATAATATGTATTTAAGGGTGATTCTTCAAGTGGGGGCTCTTTTTGAACTATCTTAAGATTTGTTAAGATAATTAATAATAATTATGTTGTAATTACTTCACAACAATGTTTACAAAGTGTCAAAATATAATATCCAGTCATTCCAAAGGGTTCACTTACTTTTCAGCGCTTTATTTTTTTCCTTAGTTCTCTAGATGGTGGTAAAACTCAGAATCTATCATTGCCATCATCAGGTGTCATTACCATCACACTCAGACTGGCACTGATGCATTTCTGTAATTTATTACAGACCTTAGATGAAGGTAAAGTTGAAAACTGGGACATTTTTTGAAGTGGTCATCCAGAGAAAAAAACGGTAATGATTTAAGTGTGTCAGATAATTGCAGATGAATTAAAAACACAACTTATCAAAACATGTTAAACACATCTGCTTGTGATTAGTTTACTTGCTTTGATCAAAACCGGGTTAATGTAGCACATCTTATTCCACTAAAACCAGTTGACATTTGTAAATCATGTTAATTCAAAGCACCATTATTCAGAGCATCATAACTGTCAGTGTAGGGCACGAGAATGTACACACACACACACACACACACACACACATGTACGCGCACACACACACACACACACAGACACACACACACACACACACACACACACACACACACACACACACACACACACACACACACAGATAGACTAAGAAACATAGATGTATTTTGCAGTCTCTGTAAGAGATTCTCTTGTTGGTCAAAGGTCAATGACTTAATTAATTAATTTTCACCGTTACCAGGAATGTGTGTGTGTGTGTGTGTGTGTGTGTGTGTGTGTGTGTGTGTGTG
Organism: Acestrorhynchus altus; assembly: GCA_034509495.1. Taxonomy (NCBI): domain Eukaryota; kingdom Metazoa; phylum Chordata; class Actinopteri; order Characiformes; family Acestrorhynchidae; genus Acestrorhynchus; species Acestrorhynchus altus. The sequence goes on from CM067518.1 coordinate 24,490,566, forward strand.
TGTGTGTGTGTGACAGGGTATGTGTATGTCTAGTTCCCTTGAAGTTCCAATGAACAAATCATATGAAGAAGAAGAGCTGTAGAGAGACACTGTGTGTGTGTGTGTGTGTGTGTGTGTGTGTGTGTGTGTGTGTGTGTGTGTGTGTGTGTGTGTGTGTGTGTGTGTCCTGTCCAGCACCATTGTTATTTCATTAGGGTGTAGGATTACTTCCATTAACTCAGCATGTCGGCTGGACCTAAAGAACCCCACCCCCCTGGTCTGTCTGTCTCTCTCTCTCTCTTTCTCTCTCTCTCTCTCTCTTTCTCTCTGTCTTTTCTTGAACACATGGACTTTCCATCAAAGTAATTCAAGGCCAGTTTAACTCTAACTGAATTAAAGGCCTGACAGTCTCTTAAAAGAAATTCTCTCTCTCTCTCTCTCTCTCTCTCTCTCTCTCTTGCTCTCTCTCTCTCTCTCTCTCCTTCTATTGGTCTTATTTTTAATTGAAATCATTTCAAATATGGTAAAGTAAAATAATCAATATGTTATACTAACACAGTTTATAAGATATTTAATAATAGTATATTTATTAATACAGACAGACAAATAGATAGACAGGGAAGCAGACAGATAGATAAAGAGATAAATAGATAGAACAATTGATTGATAGACAGGCAGACAGAGCGAGAGAGAGAGACAGAGAGAGAGAGGTCAGATGGCTCATTTAAACACGAAGTGTGTGTGTGTTTGTGTGTGTATTCATGTGTGTGTGTGTGTGTGTGTGTGTGTGTGTGTGAGTGTGTGTGTGTGTGTGTGTGTGTGTGTGTGTAATGGGGAAAGAAAGTGCATCTGACATAGCCATCATCTCCACTATTTTCACTACAACTTAAAGACATTCCTCAGGATTACTGTCTGCTACAGTGAACATTACTGTGCCAAGTCTAGAGTCCAGGCTGGCATCAGAACGTTCTGAATGTATGTGTTGTAAGGGTGCCTATGTGCGTGTGTGTGTGTGTGTGTGTGTGTGTGTGTGTGTGTGTGTGTGTGTGTGTGCGTGCGTGCACATAACCCTTTGTGTTAATGGCCGAGATGTATTATTGCTGTTTTGTCCTGCTGTGTTTACATAATTCAATAATTAATTATATGCTTAATTATATTCACTTTACACTTTACTGATTTCAGTCTACACTTCTTATTGTGGAGAAAAGAAAACAATATATTATGCTTAATAATAATAACTACAAAATTCAGCTCACACTAAAATACATCCTTTTATCCATGCAAATATACAATCCACTTTTAATAAAATACACTTTCTTTGATTGGGGTCTCATTTTTTCAGAGTTATTTAAACATGTTGTAATTATGTCAGAACGATGTTAACATGCTTTAAATGACAGACACGAGGCTGAGCTTATAAAGAAACTAATATTAATATTTTATATTGATTTTCTGAGTGCAACATTGCAGAATTCCAGGTCATTTGCTGCTGCACTGCTGGTCCTCCAAATCCTCCAAATCAGAAACATGTAGCCGGCAGCATCCTGGGAGCACTGATGAAGGACGAGATGATGACCAACAGAAACTGTGCAGAAACAGCTGAGCTTCTGTCTCTGACCTTACATCTATAAGGTGAAGCAACTAGGTAGGAGTGTCTAACACATTAGACAGTGAGTGGACACTGTTTAAAAACTCCAGCAGTGTCTGATCCCCTCATTCCAGCACAACCCCTGACACACCTGTGACCTACTCTGTGGTGGTCCGGTGGGGTCCTGACCATTGGAGAACAGGGTAAAAGAAGGAAAACAAGGTATGCAGTGACACAAATGGACTAGAAATACATAAAGTTGAACATTTCTGACATGGTTTTTTAATCAGGGAACATAAAAGTTCCCCTAATTGAAGAACCCCTCACATCATTAGCCAATAGAATACAGACACATTATCATTAGACACAATAAAATCAAATCAGCTAACTCTGAATGACGCAGATGCAGAAGAATGTGCTGAACTCCCAGTATGCTCCGTGGCTGCAGCCTTGGCGTCCACATCCTGGCACAGAGAGCGGTCTCCCATGGAGAGGTGTGATTGCACAGCGTTAAAACCCTCCGTTTGGATTTGAAGTAAGGACAGCTACAAGACACACACCTACACACACTCACATACATACACGTGCCGGCACCCACCCTGATCAATGGTTCTGTCCCAACTCGGGGAGTAAAAATGTGCTCCGTGTTTTCATTGGTAATGAGCGGACAAGGGGAAATAAACACAGGGGTTATATTAACAGAGAAAAGAGCAAAAACAGCAGAGAGCGAGAGAGAGTGCAATCTTTGCATTTTCCAAAGCACACCACTCCTCTCACATGCTTTAATAATTTGCCTAATTAGCCCAGCTGTTATAGCCTTAATTATAAACTTCCTTCATGAATCTGCGCAGCAATGTTTTCATTTTGATTCCAGGGGCGCTAAATCTACAGTACTAATGATCTCGGACTAAAAGGTCCCCAATTTCCCTCCCTGCATCTCATCCGCCACTGTGTGTGACACTGAACAGGCCTGAGCAAATTACGCAGAAACATATTTTACACACCATCATTGCTAAAGTGTGGCTGCGGTGATGCGGCCTTGGAAATGGAAACGTGAAATGAAACTCTGGGCTAAGAGTTGCTTGGATCAGGACAAACCCCACTGGACATAACTTTAAGGCAACACTTTTTGGACTAACAACTGATTGTCTTGTACAAGAATGTGATGACACTCAACTTTTGCTTCACTTAAATGAACACCCAACCATTGTTCTGGGCTGGCTCAACACACGGGAATTTAAACCACCATCTATGTGGTTCAGAGTCATTTAAAACCCTTTAAAAAATGGCGAAGGCTTGAATGTGGCCCCATAATTCCACTTCCACAAATGTGGTTGTTTTTTTTTATCTCTTTTTCTTGATGAGAAACTGGAATGCAGAGGGTTTTTTGTGAACAGACCTAAATTTAGGGTCTGTTATTGATTTACAATTATATTCATTTTTACAGCGCATATGTAAGGTCACAGATGAAGTGTGTTTTTCTTATTCTGTAATTGTGGCAATATTAGCATGGGACAAATCTCCTGTGGTTGTTTCCAACCTAAGTAGCCACAATAACACAGCCCAGCTTGGCAACAGAGCATTCCACACTGGGATCTCCTTGCTGTGTACTGACTGTTATGCAGTGTTTCTCAAACGCAGTCCTAGTGCACCCTTCCCTGCACTTTTACGAGATGAACTGCTCCCAAAACACCTGATTCTATTAATCATCTAATTAATGAGTCCTTTTGGCAGCATGATTTCCAGAGTAATTTGTACATACGAGACTAAAACACCATGTCAGAAATCGTACAGCCGTGAATGCAGGTCAATTTTCGTGTATATTCATAAATTACTGTCGCAATGCAGACCTGAAGAAATGAAACGATTTCAACAAAAAAATAACACAAAGCAACCACTGTAGCCTAAACACAACCGTTACTTTAACTCTACCCTTAATAGAAATGTAATGTGAAGTGAATGTGAAGTTATTGTATTGTAAACTGCAGCTCAACCCTAAACCTATCCCTAAGCATAAGCTCACTGTAGAATTCTTACCATTTTTGCAGGAGTTTCCATCCATTAATTCCATTTTCTAAATACTTTTGCAAAGACAAAGCAGCAAACTTTGACACAGCTGTGTTGTGGCTTATTCTTTATGTACATTACGAGCTGGCAAAACGGTACCACTAGTGGATGGGAGCTTGTTGTGAATGTATGTACAAAATAGGTTGTGCAAATTGTGCACACAGTACAACATTATTGTGGAGAATGTAAGTGTAGTCGGTATGTATTTTTGGAGGTCTCGTTGCTTTCGTGGCTGTGGGGTGTGTGCTAAAGCAGGGAATCCTCTAGAATGTGCAGAGCAGGGTGGTCCCAGGACCAGGTTTAAGAAACACTCAAGGAGAGGTAAATTCCCCACTCTCATAGTCACATAACACCTGAAAATGTATAACTGTGCTGTTTGATGGATTAAGCACAGGAGAACATGCTTTTACATATTTGCAATGCACTATAGATTTTGTTTATATATTTTTTTACTCGTTTATGATTATAATATTGCCTTGTGCAACGTATATTGTTTCCTTCTGTAAATATTTGGCTTTTCCATTATTGTTGATGTTGTTTCCCAGCCAACATAGTCATGTGTGTTTCACATCAGGTTCATATGGGTGAAACCTGGCCTAGGTGGTTTCCAGATGGGCATGGGGTCTAAATACATTTGTACATTAGTTGTTACTCTGACCCAGCTGGGCTTCCCAAATGGGCTTTATGATTAACAGCCCATCTTAAATTGTTAACAGGGGTCCCATCTAGCGATTTTGCAAGGAACCTTCCTCCCACCTCATGCGCATGCTTCTGTGAGTTTGTTGACTCATCAAACCTGGTTACTGTCTGATTCGTGTAAACCCAGAGTTTCGCATTAGGATTATTGTTACTGACAAAATTGGATTACTAAGGGCTTGTAAACACACTCCCAATCTCTGCTTCAGGAGGGGCTTGATATTAGGAATGCTAGTTATAGCCCCTTTCATGGAGACATCTTGATGCACGGACACTAGCCTCAGTCCAGTCCTTGTGAAGCTCTCCGAAGTTCTTGAACCAACTTTTGTTGACAATCCTCTCAAGGCTATGGTCATGCCTGTTGCTTGTGCACCTTTACCCACCACATTTACACCTTCTGGTCAACTTTCCATGAATATACTTTGATACGTCACTCTGAGAACAGCCAGCAGTGACCTTCTGTGGCCTCTTTTGGAGTGTGTTGATGATCATGATTGTGGTGCATGAGCTGAAGTAGACACAGTATTTATACTGTTTGAATAGTAATTTACTTAAACTTGAAACGTCATGTCAGATGTCACAACACTTTTACATATTGTCACTGTCAAAAATGGCATGAATATTAATAAACTGTTTCAATAATGAAGAAGAAAAAAGGAAATGAGGTGGTTTTAAAAATTGCTCAGCAAAAAAAATAAAAAAAAAATAAAAATTACGACTGTTTTTATGCATAAATTAAAACATACAAATGTTTTAAGTGAAGCCCAGAGAAAAAAAACAAACAAACATAAATTACAAGAAACAAATGAGGCATATGGGCCCTGTTAGGTCAGCTGTGAATCTGAAATTCATGTCAGGGTCTACCTCGGGCGTTTCCTGTCATCATAGACTGAAGAATTTTACTGTAATTTATGTCTGTCTTTGAAAGTGTGTTTGTTGAACATTGTTCTTAATTAAACAGCTCACTGCAATTCATTTTGACTGCTACACTGTTTAACCAGTCACTGTCTACCAGCCAACCCTGCTGTTTGTGTGTTGGAGCAGAAGAGACCCCTGCTCACCCTGGGCCTGATTCATTTCCTGAATGTGTATGGCCCCATAATTCACCCTAACACTGGTATTTTCAGAGCAAGGGAGGCATGTGATCTAATTACTTATCATTCTGAGCATCAAACACTAAAATTTGAAGTCTCACACACAGGCATACTCCTACCATAATGTGGCGCCCAGTCTGACACTGGGAGCTGAGTGTGAGTTACTTCTGCTCACTTCCAATTCTGAAGAAGCCTGTGCTACTGGTTCAGATCTTGGGTGGATGGCTGGCCTAGCTAACTAGATGGATAGATAAATAGAGAGATAGATGGCAGGAGTGTTCCTTGACTGCCCATGAGGTTGTTTGTTTGAATAAAACCAACCACCTGAAGATGGCCCGGCCCACTATTTGTTAAAGTGATGGGAGGGGCTTGTAAGCCTTGGCAGTTGGATCGCGGTCAGATCAGTCAACTGGGGAGGTGGTGTTTATGTTATGAGATCTGGGGCTAGTTAAAAACTATTCAGAGCTTTAGCAGTGGACACCAGTGTCAGGCAACACCCCTGACAGACAGAAAGACAGATAGACAGATAGTTAAGATAGATTAATTAATACCCAAACCCATCTAACCTTGTCACAAAAAACAATAACAACAAACAGCAGTCATGGGTTCTTCTAGGCAGCTGCCTAGCACTCTGAAAATGAAAATGGTTGAGGCCAACAAAGTTGGAGAAGGTTATAAGGTTAAAGTAGAATGCAAAGGTATTTTGGAGGAAACAGAATTTCATGAATAGAACACCTCTCCAAACCGTTAAACATAGTCATAGTCATAATTTGGGGTGTGTTGATAAACACAATCCCATGGTCCTCACAGTCCCCTGATCCGAACATCGGACAGATGGATGGACAGGTAGATGAATGGATGGGTGGATGGATGGATAGATGGAAAGATGGATCACCTCAAAGACCAAAGTGTGAGGAACACACTTTCTAATTAAAGAGTAGTTTCTCGGATCCTTTTGCAATTACTGTAATTAAAACGTGGTGGTTATGAGATCATAAGTGCCAACTCGTTAAGAGGTGGGGGTGGATGTTCGATTTTGAGTTCAAGGGCCACTCCAGCGGTCAAGTGGGCTAATGAATGAGCAACTGAGCTATTTTAACCCCAGAGAGGAGCCTGATGGGCAGGATCAGGTTTCAGCTAATACCCTTAGTGCTTTAAACAAGTGTGTTTATGTGTGTGTGTGTGTCTGCGTGAGTGTGTGTGTGTGTGCGCGTGTGTGAACTGGACCTGACAGACAGAGACCAATCCATATCCTATGAGATTCAGAGGGTCATAGCTAATGCTAACGTGGGAGTGCTGATGTTTTTTTCATTAGCTAATAGCAGCTTAAGTTACGTTTGCGTGTGTGTGTGTGTGTGTGTGTGTGTGTGTGTGTGCAAGAGAGAGAGAAAGAGAGAGACAGAGAGAGATGCATTGTATTAAATGACAGTTGAATGATTCATCTCAGATATGTGTGTGTGTGTGTGTGTGTGTGTGTGTATGTGTGTGTGTGTGTGTTACATGGATTCCCAAACACAGTCTGAAGAAAATACACTGACCCTGGTGCCCTCTTTCTTTCACGCCCACCCACCCAACACCGCTCCCCACCCAAACCCCCCCCCCCCCCCCACACAATACATATATTCTTTGCATTATGCCCATAACACCCATGTGAACATTCTAACTTATACCTGAATATTAGAATTACTGAAAGCATCAGTGATGAGTCCGAACACTGCACACAGTCCTGCAGCAGCAACTAAAGAACAAGATTCACTTTTCTTAAACTAAAGGGAACCTGATTATTAAAATCACTTTTAGGGTAAGATGCAAATACATTATTCAAAATGATTATATAATACACAGTTTCTACTTGAAGCATCTGTGGCTGAAATACAAATCTACAGCTACTACACAATCTATAAAACTACACAATTTATAATTATACACACTCTATAAATCTACACACTTATAATTATACAATCCATAACTACACAATTGCAACTACATAATCTGTAAGTAGACGATTTGTAACTACACAATGCATGATTGAAGCAGCATCAATAAAAAGCTCTAGAAGAAATCTAAAAGTAAAATCCAGATATAGAATTGGTTTATCTAATAAATGGATGAAGTGTAAGAGAGAGGCAGTTAGTATTCTCCTACAAGTGTGTCCAGATGACTACCTTCCTTTCTTTTACAGCATTGGAGGCATAAATATGTCATTTCTCCACTTATGTAAGAAATTACACATTTACACCTATTTCTCGTCTCCTTCCTTATGCAGGCAAATTAACATCAAACAGTTTAGAAAGACTTTTTCCTCTTATTGAGTTTTTTCAAACAAAGTACTATGGTCTCTCTCTCTCTCTCTCTCTCTCTCTCTCTCTCTCTCTCTCTCTCTCTCTCTTTCTTTCTCTCTCCGTTAATGTGTGTCCTTTCACATTCCAGTTTCCTGATTCTGCCATCACCGTGGTAACCCTTCCTCCCCTCCAGTCTCCCAGGTCCTGCCGGATGGGATGCTTTTGTACGGCCGCCACATTTTTGGGGTAAACCGATCCCCTCGCCTCCTGAGCCTCCCATGGACACACACACAGAGGAGAGAGAGAGAGAGAGAGAGAGAGAGAGAGAGAGAGAGAGAGAGAGTAGGTCAAATTTGGCAATGTTCCAGAATCCAAGGGATTGAAGGGATTGCAGAAAAACATGGATATTTCACACACATCATTTTCTGTTTGGTTATCCTTCTGACTTAAAGCCACCAGGTCTTGGGAAGTTACGTGACCATGACACAAGACTTATATTCTCTCTCTCTCTCTCTCTCTCTCTCTCTCACACACACACACACACACACACACACACACACACACACACACACACTCAAGCCTTTACAGAAGGTCCATCTGTAATGCAGGGCATCCTAGCTCAACAGCTGCAAAGCACAGCCACATGACAGGTAAAAACATGGAGACCAGGTGTGTAAGGTCTGTGGGAAGTGTGTGTATGTGTGTGTGTGTGTGTGTGTGTGTGTGTGTGTGTGTGTGTGTGTGTGTGTGTGTGTGTATGTGTGTGTGGAGTGTGCATTCACAAGCATGTGTGTGTGTCTGTTGTTGTTTTTGTTGTTCTTATTAAACTTAACCCAAGAGTTAAATCCTTTCAGTACAAATACTAATAGATACATGTAATATACGATGATGTAATGATTTGAATATAATTACAATATAAATTCAAATACAATATAAATTCAAAGCTGCATCACTGATGCTCCACTTAATCTCTTATTTGCCAAAACTCTAACAGTTTGGATTACATTAAATGAGTCACATTGGATTACATTCTGGGTCATTTTTGTTTTTCACACCTGTATTTTACAGATACAATTGTTAATATATAAGATCCTCGAGGAAGAGTTGAGGGTTCTTGAGTTGAGGAACTTCTTAAGCTGCTTCAAGGAACTTTCTCTAAAAGGATGAAGAATTCTTGAAGGTTTTGTGAAGCACCTTAACAGGTTCCCCCACAGGGAATATTCTGCATTCATTAGAATTCAAACATTTGGACATATAGAGTAAATATATATTCTATTATTGCCTTAAGAATTCAGGGCCAGAGCTATAACTTTGCTGCCCTGGAACCCTATATTGTGGTTATAAGGTGGGAACTATGTATGTATGAGTGTGCAAGTGCATGTGTGTGTGTGTGTGTGTGTGTGTGTGTGTGTGTGTGCACCCCTTGGGGGGCATGCCGTGTGTGTACCTGCTGAACGTGGGAGTCAGAGCATCTCGGGTTTCCCTCAGTAAATGATCTGATTAAAGAAGTCCTTTCAGCACAGCCCAGCCCGAAAACACACACACACCCACAGAGGAAAGAAAGGGAGAGAAAGAACGAGTGAAACGAAGACTTGGACATGGACAGAAAGAAGGCTGCCAAAGCCCGGGGCTAGAAACCACCAGACAATGACTGTCAGGAATACACACATGCACACACAACCAGTAGATACACACTGTTCTAGGGGGAAAACAGTTCAGGTAAGTGATCAGCAATGTTGAGAAACTGTAAGAAAACATGAAGTCTTCAGGGTGTGTTGTTTTAAATACAGGGTGGAAAAACTGATGGATATGAATGTTTGTATGGAATTCCCAACATAATTTAGATCCAGTTTCATTGATATAACCCTCTGAGACCCTCTGAGTGTCTTTCATAAAATATTATACATTCAAGTCACTGGTGATCAAACGAAAATCTGATTGCATCCATTTCACAACATACTTCTTTATCCTTGTATATTCTGAAGTTAATGCTATTTTTATAAGCTACACTAATATGGAAATATGTATTGTAGACTTATCGCACTTCAAAACATACACAATGTTAGATTCCTGAAGTGCATTTTATGAGTTAACTCAACATGTGTCCTGGGTGATTGGATCATAAATGGCCAGCACAAAGTACAGGTGTACTCAAGGATGCATCGAAATCCACTCGCTCCAATCACATTCAGAGGTGGTCAGAGACGCATATGACCACATTATGAACAACAGAGTATTTTACCATGCCACCAACAGGAAAGCACCGCCTGCATCAAACAAATAACTTCCCCAGCTGGAAAATACCTAATAACATTGAGACCACACTGTCTATCCCCTGAAAGAGTTAGTAAACGAACTTACGGAACTCATCCTTGAACAGAAATGATGTGATAAATCCTGATGTGAGTGATGCATTTCAAATGCCAGGTGTGAACAACGTGCGTTTTGGTTATTGTTAATGATTGGATAACCAGGACATGTGCTAATACCATGTGAACGGCCATTAGTTTAGTCAAAGTTCTCTTAACCCTTGTATCTCAGTTAGATCAACAATCAGGGCATCGGAGGGTGGGGAAAGGTGGACCTGCGTATCCGTGCAGGGTGTGTTGGGGGCCCCTGCTATGAAAAGAGGGGTGCCCTAACAGATCGATTACTGGTTGAACAAATGAATCCATCATGGGCAACCTGCTCTTCCAGTTGAATGAACAGGACACACAGCTGTGCCCAAGATTTGGTGCCACGCCCATGTCAAATATACATACATTTCATTGCACCTTAATAACATGACTGTGTTCATCTCCTTCTATTGTCTTTTTGTTTATTTCCATCTGCAGGTTGACATCACATGATGGAGGCCTTACTGCTCTCAGATTTCTGATTGTAGGGGTCTGTGGTATTGATGGGATTTGAACTGATGATCTGTCTCCTGACAAGCTGGCAGATAGACAGTTGTGCAACTCTAGAGCTGAAGCCATGCACATTTCTGTGTCCAAGAAAGAACATTTATTCAGAACTGTGTTTTTTCCAGCATCATTTTACAAATCTAGTGTGGCATTCCAGTCTAACAGCTACTCATGATGTGTGAAAAGATCATAAGTTAAAATCCCAGGAAGGCCTCATTGCTCCATCGTCCAAAACCTCCCTGTCTGGACTGTTGAACTGATCAATAAACAACATTTAATCACTTTTAGCTACAGCTCATTTACTGATGTTTCAGGGGGTCAATGCAATATGTATTGTTGACCATACTGAGAAGCAGAATAAAACAAATGTGAGTTAGACGGACTGAAAGTAAGACTAAACTAGCTCAAAAACACTGATTAATCTTGGCCTGGCTTTAACGTTTTCGCAGTGTGTGGAAAATTCACGGCAACATCTTTTGAGTTCACTGTGGACAGTGAATCAATGGTGCTGTCAGTCCTGCAAACTAGACAATAAGGTGATTGGGAATTGTTTTCATTCTCTTGAATATTCACTTCCTGGTTGGAAAGGCACCATATTTCTCAGTGAGTTCACTTTAGCCAACATATATTGCCTTTCTCTTTGAATACATTAATCCATAATTACCCATTAGTCCATCATTATACGTTGCCTAAAATTAATTTACACATATTTAACAAAACAAATGTCTAAATGTATTTTCAATCTTGGGTGTTTCTCAATGCACAAGTTACCTTGCAAGAACACAAGTATGGTGCTATGTACCAGCTTGGCTAAGACTAACACAGGAGGGTATATGAGCCCCATAATATAGTAGATTAAATAATCGTTGTTGTATCAATTGAACTACGATGTGACAACTTTACTCCCCATTTCTCAACTTTAAAAAATAAGCAGAACCAGCTGCACTGTTTATGTAAAATATGAGAATTTAAAAAACTCATTTTGTGAGTCTGAACAGTGTCTTCTGCCATTGCAATGCAAATAAGTGTTGCATTTTGAAAGGAATGCTGATATTTCCATTCATTCTCACTGGAAAGTTACTTGTTTTTGAGGTGGAGCAAGAGCACATCCAGAAACTTTGACCATTCTGTGTGAATGTATTCTTCAGCTCTGGAATGCAACTTCAACGCATATGCATGAATGCATATTGAGAAACAGCCATTATTTCTCAGCAATGTTTGGTCAATTCTTCTTTGAGTACCTGACAGACTGGGTTTGTATTTTGCTAAACAGAACTGCCCGTGAAAAAAAATCAAATAGATCACATTTTTGGACTATAACAATTGACCTGTATAAATGTTTCTATGTGACATTATGTTGACTTAACAAAACTAAATCAGCCAAACACTAAAACTACTGACAGGTGATGTGAATAACATTAATTATCTGGTTCCAAAGTCACTCGTCAAGAGTGGGATCTACATATCAGCAATTAAACAGTCAGTTTTTGATGTTGGTGTGTAAAAACAATGTATTAGAATAAGAATTTAAGACAAAAGCCAAGCTATGATGGCTAGATGACTGGGTCAGAGCATCACCAAATCAGCAGCAAGGTCTTGATGGGTGTTCCCAGTATGTTGTGGTCAGTATCTACCAAAAGTGCTCCAAGGAAGGATAACCGCTGAACCAGCGACAGAGTCATGGGCACCTAAGACTCACAGATGCCTGTGGAGGCCTCACATTACAACTTACAGGAATTATAAGATCTGCTTCTAATGTCTTGGTTCCAGATACCACAGGACACCTTCAGAGGGCTTGTGGAGTCCATGCCTCAGAGTTGATTAGAGTTGTTTTGGCTGCACAAGGGGAGCCAGAACAAGGCAGGTGTTTTTAATATTATGGCTGATCTATGATTTCAACGTTGTTAAAACATTTCTTGATTCCTCAAAAGACCTTTTGGAATTTCTTCAATGGACATATTTTTTTAAATGTGTGTTAAGATATCTGGTTCATTGTTAAAGCCACAGGGCATGAGACAGAGCCCATAATAAACCAATGTTCCTAACCAAAGACTCTCTGTATTGATCTGGAACCAGAGATCCGCCTGAGTTATGACCTTATTAGCCTCCTGTGGCCAGTCTACTTAATGGAAAAGCTGTGGTATGGATATGACCTCACCTCACTGTTAATCAAGGTAACGAGATTAACTTCGTCTCACTGATGTGTTGATATTTTGGAGCTGTTGGAAAGAAAAATAAGACTTAGATTAACCTCCTTAATTCCCCCAGACATAGTGCATCATAGACATAGAGGTTTGTGAAGCATAGTTTCAAACGTGCACCTACAATTCTGTGTCGTGGTTTATGGGGTCCATGCATTTTTAGCTGAAGTGCCCTGTAGCTTGACCTAAAAAGGCAGGTTCAACTCTGCATGCTCTGCATGCTGCGTCAGACTGCACGCCAGAAATTACGATATGTATTAGGTTACATAACACTATGTTACATTGTGGCCTGCTGCTCATGTGGGCTAAGCTGGCAAGTCATGTAAAACATTCAGATAACTGAGATTGGTTTGGTAATAAACGTCAAACACTGGTCAGTAAACACAAAATCTGTAGTTTCAACAAAGCACCTTGATGCAACAATTTTCGGGGTACATGCACTTTTTGCTGAATGAAAAACGATTTAAATATAATTTTGGTTCTATTTAGATTCATTTAATGGATTTATCTTTTTTACATTATAAAATAAACGTAATCCATTTTTATTCCAGAAGAATAAATTATTCAAAGAGTTACAACAAATCATTCATTATTATACATTTTGTCCCTTATATTATAGAACTCGGAACTCCACCCACCCGACCCACTTCAGCCTTTTATGTACAAATGATTGAAAATTAGTTAAATGACAAACTAATAAAAATTATATGTTCAATATTTTAAAAAGCATGAATTAAGAAGAGGGGAAGCACATAGTGTTGTAGGTTCTAAGAATGCCCAATCAGATGCAGGTCAATTCCTAGTGGCCTTGAGTAGCTATAATATACATATATTTAAATGAATTTGTTTAAATTCATCTTAATATTTCCAAATGGTGTTATTAAGGACTTCCCGGTTTTTAGTTGTTCTCAGAATGTAATTGTTTCATTAAACATGTAATTAATATTTATATTGGTATATCATTATATATAAGTATAGAATTTTCAAAATTATTTGACTGATCTTTAATACTTCAATTGAAGCATCTTAATTGAAGGTTTTGAAGCTAGTGGTTCTCAAACTGGTCAGCTGGGTTGAAGACCAGCTCACAGTACACAGGGATATAGCAATGACAGACTATCTGGAGGTCCCAGAGCACTACTTTGAGGACTCTTGTTTTACTGACTTGTAATTGTTTTTCCTGTGGCATCTATTACATTTTTTTTTGTTTTACAAATAGCATTCCTGTAAACTGACCATCAATTATTACTGATCAATATGTCTACACTCAGAATATGCCCTACAGGTATTTTTTAATTACCTGTACTTAAAATAGGCCTAGTAAATTTCAAATTAGAAATGATATAAATGTGAATTTACCAAATTAAATGAAGAATAATGAATTAAATAACTGGTTCAGTTTTATACTGTTACATTTCCCTGAAGTCTCTGGTAAAATATCCATATTTCCAATTTCCATATACAGAGCAGAGCAGGCACTCAAAACAGAACCAAACTGGTGGGCTGATGTAACTGAGACAAAAGGTCGAAATCCACTCATTCCAATTTTAGGACAAGAAGATACAAAAGAGACTTCAGACTGGTTGTTGTCTATCCAGGCCACTTCAAATGGTTTGTCCAATAATGAAGCACATATAATTTTATTTACTGAACTGAATAGAGAGTAAAAGTCGCCTTTTGTTTCATAATATGCAGTGCATTTGTACAGATATAAAAAATGAAAGAGAAGCATTGTGTACTGGCTCAGAAATCAAATACTGAACATTGGAGGCTTAAATGACCCATTCGAACAGCATGCTTAACATTTAACTGAACGAATGCAATTGAAGCTCTAAAGGTCTAAAGGACAGGTAGTGTGATGTAGCTGATTATTGATCTGTTAAATATCAGTGATTGAAATCATCTGTACTTTGCCTTTATGATCATGCACTCTAGCTTCACCTAAAAGCAGGTTCGATTCTGCTGCATCAGATGGCAGAAAGTATGATGTGTATTATGTTACATAACACCGTGTTACATTGTGGCCTGCTGTTCGTGTATGCTAAGCTTGCAAGTCATATAAAACTTTCAGCATGTTTCCGTCAAATTGGTTTAAAAAATATGAAGATAATACAGATTGTTAGCAGTAATATCTGCCATATGTTACATTTTTCTCATTATACTTTTTAACACTTGATTTTAACATCTTGCTCATTTGTGTTGTGCACGGTATATTACAATTTCTTGTATTTTAATGAGCGTTTGTATGGTTTCAGATACCAAAACAGCCATAATTCATTTGCCTTATTATTTTCCTACGAAACCTGTCTTTATCCCTCAGTAGTGAGCGGCTGTTTATCACCATGCTTTTAAAGCACTATTCAGTTCTATCAGTATGGATCAATGCTCAATATTGTCACATAATAGACACATACTAGGGAATTAAATTAGTGAGTGAATTAAAAATTAGAATAATATTTTGTTTTGAGTAATTTACTACTCAAACGTCATAACTAGTGTGTCTAGGTCAGCACACGCAACTACAATCACGGAGAAGACTGCTGACCTGACAGCCACAGCTGACTGTTCACAGTGCTGTATCAGAAGATATTAATGGAAAGTTGACTGGAAAGGAAAAATGTGTTGGGAAAAGGTGCACGAGCGTCAGTGATGACCACAGCCTTGAGAGGATTGTCAAGAAGTCAGTTCAAGAACTTAGGAGAGCTTTTTAAGGACTGGACTGAGGCTGGTGTCAGCGCATCAAGAGCCACCACCACTGACATCTCCAGGAAAGGAGCCCCAGCTGCAGAATTTCTAATATCCTGAAGCAGAGACAGCATCAGAAGTGTCTGGCCTGCACTAAGAAGAAAGAAATGTTGCATTTCATTTAGAAATCAAGAGTCCTAGAGACTCAACTCAAGCTCCTAAAATCTGGAGGAAGACGGGAGAGGCATAGAATCCAAGGTGTTCCTTTTCCAGCAGGACTCAGCATCTGCCCACAATACCTAAATATCTTGAAATATTCCAATTATTTGAGAAACCGGATTTCTGATTTCATAAGCTATAAACCACAAAAACAGCTTGTTTTTTTTTTAAATTACATGTAATGAAGGTATTAATGTATAATTGTACCTTTTAAATTAGATTGCGAACAAAAACAGATACAACATCAAACATCAAAAACCAATTTAAAAAACTGATTCACACCTAAACATCTGTCTAATACTGATCATTTTTAATGCACACATCTGTTGATATTAGTCAACATAAATCATGTATCGCTAACCTTAAACACTTGAACGCTCAAGACATAAACGCTTGAAAAATGGCTTGAGTTCGGTAAAAGTAAAGTGCAACCATTCACTTTTCAGTGTCTGTGAAAATGACTTTGCAGGTCCGTATCTTAAGCCTCATCTATAAGAGTGGAAACACAATAAGGGCAGATTCTCGTTTAGAGTGAAGTGGAGCTTGATAAGAGCACGGTTTGTTTAAGTGAGTCAGTGAGTCTGTTTTAATACTATATATATTAGAATTAAACCTCCCTGTAATCCCAAATTAATGAAAGTGGCCCAGTTTGCCCCCCTTTACGGGTTTAAGTGATAAGAGCGTGAAGCGGTGGATTAAGGTATGCTGCTGGAGGATCGGCACGTTTTGCTGGTTCATGGAGGCCTGCTGCTGCTGCTGCTGCGGCTGCGGGTGCGGCTGCCGCTTCTGTGCGTGTAACTCGAGCCCACAGCCGTCCATCAGAAATAAAAAATCATTTGTCCAGTGTGGGCTTGATTAAATATTCATGGCGGGAGGGAGACTCTTATCCGGTGTCGCGTGTAAACCGATCCTGCCCGCTCCGGAAGGGCATCGTCATGGTGGACAAACGGAGAGCACAGCCTGAAGACTCTGAGTGCTCTCTGCTGCATATGTTACACTGCTTCAAAAGAGTAATGTGCACTGAGGGCATGGGGCTTTCTGTGCAGTCCTCAGTGACCCCCCCCCTGCTCTCCAGGACACCACAGGTTCACTCTGTCCCAGCTGCAAACACACCTGAGCTGGGAAATGAATGAAGACTTGAAATGTACAATTTGAATGAACTGGAAATGATCAAGAATCACCAGCTGATTCTGAAAATACACTGATTTACACTGATACACCTTCTTTCTACACATTTTATTAAACTCCTCTTATCATACAGGAGAAAGTTGTAGTTCTATAATTGCAGATTTCGTCCTGATCTTCAATAATCGGGACCCTTCAGGACCACCACAGAACAGGTATTATGTGGTTTGTGGCTCATTCGCAGCATTGACACTGACATGGTGGTGGTGTGTTAGTGTGTCATAAAGTGGGCAGTAAGTGGGAGTTCCAGCAGCACTGCTGTGCTTGATCTACTTGTACCAGTGCAACACACACTAATACACCACCAGGTCAGTGAAACAAGAACATAACGTCGACTTTGGATTGAGCCACTGAAAGTCTGTCAACCTCTTTGCATTGAGGAAAGGTGATCAAGGTGATTGTAGCTACACCTAAAAAAGGAAAAAGGTTATATTGATTTAGGTCTAATACAGAGAACCAATCCTCTCCTTCTCAAGTGACACTGTATTACATACACTTAGATACGTCCAGCCATGGTCAGTTATTATACTGTGTTTGTTAGCGACATGATGCAGATATTAACACATATTTTTAAAGCAAATTTTAATCAATTACGTCATCAATCCATGTCGTAAATAATTAAAGTCAGAATCGTGACCCCAGAATCTAAGAAAGATACTAGTGCGGAGATGTGATTTGGTTGTGCACACTTTTATTGTACATTTATAGCTACTTAACACAACTATGTACTAAGCAAACCTAACATGTTCATTTAAGAACAGGTCACTACAGTCCAACAGGTGCAGCACATGGTTAATTAGGGCAGGGATGGATTACTGACCAGGCCAGTTAGGCCATTGCTCAGGGGCATTTATCAGCCACAGGCCTCAGGAAACCTCAGGCCACAAGACATGTGACTCAAAGACTCAAAGCAAACCACTGCAGGTGTGACAGTTAAATAGCATTTACCAAATAGCATTTAAGCACTAATACATCTCAATGAATTAGAATATTGTGGATAAAGTGGAAATATTGTTCAAAATTTCATTCCACTGTCATACAGAGGTCCTTGAAAGTTTGTGAACCCATTAGAATGTTCAGCATTTCTGCCTAAACTTGAACTAAAAGTAATAAGAGTTTTGGAAAATAATTTACTGGTAAATTAGAGTCAGATGCCCCCATTGACATCATTAGCTCCGTCCCCTCTCACAGATCAGCTGGAGTCTCCATGCAGGTTGAGCATGTGCAAATGGACAGAGCAGTACACATGAACTGCTTTGGCATTTAAACTGGATTTAATTCAGTTGCAATCAAGTGATTTTTTTGTCATCTTTCAGAGCTGGATTACTTGCTGATAACACTTGCTCATAATTCATTATTCGCATGATGCCCAGACTGTGCTCAGATAGGTTCTAATAAGTCTTCTACTTTGTTTAATGTGTATTATGTCTGTTGGTTACTCTGATTCTGAGTTGTGAAGTCTAGAAAATGGCATGTAACTGCCAGATCTCAAGATAAAATAATCTAATGCAGATATGAAAATAAATATTCTTACAATAAATAAATAATTTCTAATTTAGCAAATATTCAAATCTCATATGACAGCTTTATAGCAGTCAGACAACTCCAGTTAGTCCATGCCTTGCAGTGATCTTAATCAGTTCAGGCTCTTCATGCACACACACACACACACACACGGATCCAAATCCAGGTGCAGTACGATTCAGACCCCTTGACACAAGGGATGAGCAAGTCCAGATGAGTTTATTTTTCTTACTGCTGATTGCCGGCACAACAGAGAAGGGCAAGGAGTCTCTCACTTGCTTTTCCATCACTTCTACCTTACAGTCTATTCAATATGTCACTTCTTCATCCTCTTTCCCACCATCTCCTTCTCTCTCACTCTCACTTATGGGTCTCTCTCTCTCTCTCTCTCTCTCTCTCTCTCTCTCTCTCTCTGTTTTCTTAGTTTGACCTTCACCATCTGTTTTGAATAAGAGCAGTGCTCACTTTTGTTTAAAGAAACGCTAAAAATCAGACATTCTCTCTCTCTCACAGCCCAAACAGTCCTATTGCAGAATTCTGAGCTGGGGAAATGGAAGCCTCAGCTGTTCCCAATTACCTCCAAAATCCCCCTCACACACACACACACACACACACACACACACACACACACACACACACACACACACACACACCACAAAGGCACTTGTACTGTATGCCCACATGTGCATCTATGCATACACACACTCCTCAATCCCTGTGGAGAGGACTAGTTTGGGGACACCCCAGAATACCACACTGGTGAAGATGGGAATGACTCCCATCTTGAGCCTCGGAATTCCGCATTTAACACACTCCATGTGTGACACAGAAACAAGCCTGCTGCTGTCTCACATGTGTCAGCTCCAGCAATAAGGAAATGAGTGTGTGTGTGTGTGTGTGTGTGTGTGTGTGTGTGTGTGTGTGTGTGTGTGTGTGTGTGTGTGTGTGTGTGTGTTTGCATGCTTTACTTATCACATCTGGGCCACATTGGACTGTATTAGTGCATATGGTGCTCTCTGTCTCTCATTGACTGTCAGCAATAGAGTTAGGCCCATAACTCTTCATTAACATTAGAACTAGTACTGCACATTAGAACAGTGGTGCTGGCAAGTGTAGTTCTGTACACAATGAGCATAATGTCAGAGGGAACAAGGGCGAATGGGTGGACCCAGCTTTTTTGAAGCGAACCAGGGGGACCCCCCCCCCCCTTTTGAAACGTACTTTCGTATTAATTGGCTTTCAGAACTGATAGATGTAGTTCTGTTCATTACATTTACATCCAGGGCATGGCTCCAGAACTGCATGTTACTGCTATTTTCCTGCCTAATTGTGGCTTCACGACAGTTAAAAATAAAATAGTCATTTTGTTTAAAAAACAAATAAACGAACAAACAAACAAACAAACAAAAACATCAACTTGCTGGTTACAAATAAAGTCCTGCCCTTCAACAAAGCAGCGAATCAGCATTCTGTCTATAGATGAACTCCTGTCCTTGAAAGATAGTTGCTCAAGCTGTACTTGGGCTCTTGGTACAGATCGGGTTTTGACTGAGTACATGGGCATTTTGGGCTTTGTAGGCCAGCATCAGGGATTTAAATCTGATGTGGGCAGCTACAGGAAGCCAATGAAGAGAATGCTGACTGAATGCAGGAATACTGAAATTGTACCAGTGCGTTCTGGATCAGTTGCAAGGGCCTGATGGTGCTTATAGAAAGACCAGCCAGAAGGGAGCTGCAGTAGTCAAGTCTTGAAACGATAAGAGACACCTCAGTGGCCTCCCAAGAGAGGTAAAGTTGAATTCTCTAGAAGCTCTGTACGACCGTGTCAGGTGTGTAATTGAGAATGATAACTGGTCATCCACATTACACCAAGGCTTTGTGCTTCTGCCAGTGGAGTGGCCAACGAGTTCTCAAAGGAGATGGCAAGGCAAGGTGTAGACCTGTAGTTTTCATGGATGTACAGCATCTCAGTCTTGCAGAGGCTGGGTTTCAGGTGATGGGCTGCCATCTAGGATGTGACATCAACAAGATATGCTAAGATGTGAGTTAAGACCTAAGTGTTATTTACCTAGAGAGTGAGTGCAAAATGAGAAAAAATAGTTTAAAAGCAGCATACATATTTATTTATTTATTTATTTATTTTAATTTGATGTGTTGTCAGAAGGGAAATTGTGCATCACATGTTTATCTGCTCCAGAGTCTACTGGCACCATGCCTCATGCCAGGTGTGGAAACGTGTGGAAAACTAATTTTAATATCCTTGATTTTAAAAGAAGCAATGAATTAGCAAGTGTCCAAATACTTTTTTTTCCTTATAGTGTACTTCAATTATACAATTGATCACATTTTTAACCACAGTAGAGCATTATTTTAACCAAAACCAGACAGATTTTCTGAGATCATCCTTTCATCTGTCACAGTTGACCTGTCTAGAGTACTGTCAACAGCCACTGGAACTACTGAACAGAAACTGACAGTGGTAGCACAATATGAATCACAGTCATTATGCTGAGGTTTGTGAAATTAGAAAAAAAAACACAACACATTATTAAAGCAGCATTTAAATAGAAACAGTAAACACTAGGTAAACTGTCATATTCTGAGTAAACTTGTTTACTTTTATTTATATTGCCCAGGGAAGTTGTAATAATAAATATTATTTATTTATATTTATTTATACTGCCCAGGGAAGTTGTAATAAACAATGCTTAACCCTGTTTTATTGAAGGTAGAACTGGAGGGGAAGGAGTAATTAATACACACACACACAGAAAAAGAGAGAGAGAGAGAGAGAGAGAGAGAGAGAGAGAGAGAGAGAGAGATGAAAATACAGCTGACGAGAAAGTGGACTGAGTGAGAAAAGAGATTCTCTCTCTCTCTCTCTTTTATAAATATATAAAGCAGTGCTTATTCTCAAAAGGAAGGCTTCAGAGTGAGCTACCATTCATATCCCACTACCCCACCCGCAATCAATAATTACCCCCACCTGGGCAAATAATTCACACCTCATAAACTCTCTCCCTGTACACACAGACACACACATACACACACACACATGCACATGTGTGTAATACTGCTAATTCTTGTAAACCTTGTCCAAAGTGCACCAAGAGATCACAGAAGGTAAATGTAGGTGTGTGTGTGTGTGTGTGTGTGTGTGTGTGTGTGTACATGTGTGTGAGTGAGAGAGAGAGAGAGAGAGAGAGAGAGTACATGTTGTGGCACATGTCTGTATAAGTCTATAAGTATATCTGTCTATTATAAATAATTTCCATGTGTGCATGGTATGTGTGAATGTGTGCATGTGAGTGAGTGAGAGAGAAAGAGAGAGTGAGAGAGAGAGAGAGAGAGAGAGAGAGATTGAGGGGGTGGCGTTATGATTTATTGGCCCACAAGGTGTTTAAATTAAGCACAATAATAAATAAATCTACTGTATAATGAAGTTGTCCTTATTTCCATATGGGGTGTATTATTATTAATTCATATACACTATGTGTCCAAATATTTATGGACACCCCTTCAAATGAATGCATTCATATACTTTTATATACAGTATTCATATACTGTTCCCATTGCTGACATATATGTGCAAATTCACACAAAGCATGTCTAGTCCCTGTAGAGAAGTATTGCCAATAGAGTAGACAGACTCTCTGGAGCAGATACCACGCCTAATGTCAGTTGTAGGTTACAGGGGTATAATGCCCCCAGCCCTGAGCTGTGGAGCTGTGTGTTCTCGGGAATGCTCCATCCATTACCTTTGGCGTGGGCTTACAGCAAACAAATCCTCACAGCAATGCTCCAAAAAGTAGTTGCAAACCTTTCCTGGACAGTAGAGACAGTTACCCCAAAAAAAGCTGGATAGATAATTTTAAGATCCTTGATTTAAGAACAAACACTGAATGAGCAAGTATCCCAATACTTTTGTCCGTATTGTGTAAGTACTTATATATAAAAAGTGGGTGGAGTGCGTATTTCTGAGAACGGCTGTTCTTAACCTGTGTATGACATAAAACATCCTAATATGAAGTGTAACGCTATCCACAGCTATGTGCATTGTATTCTGCAGTATAATATCATAAACTCAAACACTCAGAGTTCATAAACTGAGAGTTACTTCCTTCTCACAAGTTCCTGTAGAAACTGGCATTTACAGAATGCATCCCATAATAACACAATAACAATTCATCTACAACACAAAGGAGACCCGGTGGCCTACATACAGTCAAAGCCTAGTGATATCCAAAACAGAAGAAGAGAAGAGCTTCACAGGGGATGTTTTTTAGATTGAGTGCCAAAAGCCCTGTGTAGAAGACCTGCATTCAGGACAGTAATAAAACATAACTCTGTGACAATGGGAGACAGTAGTATTTTCATAATATTTCATTGCTGTTTGACAAAAGCCTTATAGCTATTTCCTGGTTTGCTGCTTTTGATTATTTGACATTATAAAAATCTGACAGTTGTTCTTCATTTTTCATCAGCATTTCACTTGGAATAAAACAGGGCACTTCATCGCAATTTCTTCACAACCTGGGAAAGGATGCATGTAAACCACAAGCAAGTGGCCAACATTTCCTCAAATGGCATCTATTTAAGTCCCACCCTTCAACAAAGGAGCCAATCAGTTTGCTGGATGTCATGAAGTCCTTCCTATCAACAAAAAGAACCAATCAGCTTGCAGGATTATGGATAAAGTCCCGCCTGTCAATAAAATAGCAAGTTGTGCTGCCCAAATGGGCTGCACCATTACAGAGCAGCTTAAGCTCACAATGGTTCCATCTTCGTCCCCGTGGCCCATATTTAACTCCTCCTGACCCCGTCAGGAACCCTGGCTGGCAGGTTTGTGTCCAATATGGAACCCAAGGAAAAAACCTGGTTCTCAGTTGGTCGTTGGTCTTCCCAAACAGGCTCCAAATGGGCATGTTTTCTATATTTGCACATCCATGGTTTTATTTTTTGACAAGAAAACGATATTGAGGTTTTATTAAAATTTATATTAGCAGGAAAGTTAATTAAAACAGTGAATTTTTAAATGTTATTGTTCTTTATTGTCTCCATTGTTAATTT
>CM067518.1:24516558-24546558 GCA_034509495.1 Acestrorhynchus altus
TCCATGACTTTTCTACACCCTACCTGCACACTACTTATTAATAAAAATAAAAGCACCTTGGGGAACTTTTGGAGGTTCTTTAATATGAATCTGTGGCAGAACGTCTTATGATGCTTCAAGGAACCTACAAGAAACCTTTGTTCTTTAACTGAAGGTTCTGTGAAGCACTATTAGACTTTCCTTCATACTTTCAAACTGAAGAACCTCCAAAAGCTCCAAAAGGAGCTTGTACTTTGTTCCTATGTTATGACCATGGGAAACCGTGTCTAGGGGGTTATTAAGGGGTTAATAATGTACTCTAGACACAATCTGAGAAGGGCTTTACAGTTTCTTATTACTCTCGGACTCTGAGTGAACTCAATATTGTAAGGTGTGGAGGATGCTGACCTTTCAGTTAAGCAGCAGAACATTGTTTACATTGGTGGCAGTGGATGACCTGGAGGCATTGATCGCTGTCCATTGTTTGAGTGCTGAAAACATAATCAATGTACATCACAGGCAGGAATGTACTTGGTTTAGACGTGTAAATAATTTCCACATGAAGAAAATGTTGTGCTTAACTTTGCTTCTGGCAGTAACTGTGTTGTGATGTAAAGCAGTTTATTCATGTGGAACTGATTCACACTTTCCAATCCAGTAAATTCAAAGCCCTCAGTATATGTTTTACTTCACATGTTGACTTCTGCAGGACAGAGCTGATGGACGTCATTATAGATCATCGTTCAGTTCTGTCACTGTGTATAAAGAAGATAAACTGGTAGAAAATCATTTAAGGCTAAAGGCTATTAGGATGAAGAGCGACAGACAGAGACCTCCGACAGAGAGCAGGCACAGGAGATCTGACATCTGCTCTGCTTTATACCATCTCTAAGCGGCCGTCATAAAGTTTAACACACAGACACACTCATACTGACACACATACACACAAGGCCTTTATCCCTCTAATTCTCTCTCTCTCTCTCTCTCTCTCTCTCTCTCTCTCTCTCTCTCTCTGTGTCATTTTAGAACATAAAAAGAGGGTTTGGCAACCGGCCAACTAAACAATTAGGCATCTTCTTCCAGTGCATGGGAATCCTGGGGCTTCACACACACACAAACACACACACACACACACACATACACTGCTCTCCCTGTGGTCCCTCAGTGATAGAGCACCTTACCACATCCCTACCAATGTATAAGAAGAGGCCTATGTGTAGCACAGGAAGTCATGGGGACACTATAACATAGAATGAGAGAGAGAGGGAGAGAGAGAGAGAGAGAGAGAGAGAGAGAGAGAGGAAGAAAAAGGGAGAATAGAAAAGAAGGAAGAGAGGAAGAGAAAAAGAGAGGATGAGAGCATACCAAGGACAGAGGGAAAACAGAGACGATAGAGAAAAGGGAGAAAAGAAAATTAAATTAAATTAACGTAATTTTAATTTAATTGTTTTTATTTATTTCATTTGTTTTATTCTTTCAGTTTTATTGAGAATAATTCACCAAAACCCTGCATGTGTTTGATTTCTCAGCATTTGTACGCAGCTTATTCTGAGTTCTTTCGGATTTCTCAGTACATGCACTCTTTCTGACAAGCTGCACCTTTCTCTGATCAGATCTATTCCTCTGAGTGAAAGTAGAAACAAGATTCCTAATATTATGGCTGATTGGTGAACATTAGAAATAGAAAAACAATAGACAACATTATGTCACAATTACACTGAGTTAAATAAAAATCTCTTCAGCAATACCTGAGCTCAGTTTTATTTGATGCATCCCTTATATTTATTTGGAGAGAGAGTGTGTGTGTGTGTGTGTGTGTGTGTGTGTGTGTGTGTGTGTGTGTGCACTGTTACAACTCACCGTGCTAAAGTAAACGTACTCCTATCACATCTGGTCTTATCAGCTGATTTCTGAATGATCAATGGGACTGCACTGCACGTGCGTGTGTATGTTAGAGCATACATAGCACCCCACAAATGTAGGCCTATATAGTGTGTGTGTGTGTGTGTGTGTGTGTGTGTGTGTGTGTGTGTGTCCCTCTCCCCCTTTCTCAGTCTCCTCTCCTTATAATAACACTGTGTGATGGATGGCGGAGGCCTCGTTGTTGTCTGGAGCCATCAGATCAGCTTCACTGCTTCTTTCTTTCTTTCTTTCTTACTTTCTTTCTTTCTTTCTTTCTTTCTTTCTTTCTTTCTTTCTTTCTTTCTTTCTTCATATCTACATATGTTCCTTCTTTCTTTTCCATTCCTTCTTTTCCATTCCTTCTTTCTTTGCCATCAAATAAGCTTCACTGCTTTTCTTTCTTTCTTTCTTTCTTTCTTTCTTTCTTTCTTTCTTTCTTTTACATATGTTCCTCTCTTCTTTCCCCATTCCTTCTTTCATTCCTTCTTTCGCTAACAACAAGCTTCACTGCTTTTCTTCTTTCTTTCTCTCTTTCTTTCTTCTTTCTTTCTTTCTTTCTTTTCTTTCTTTCTTCTTCATCTTCCTTCTCTCTTTTGCATTCCTGCTTCTTTTCCTGTTGAAGGAGCTCTCTCTCTCTCTCTCTCTCTCTCTCTCTCTCTCTCTCTCTCTCTCTCTCTCTCTCTCGGTAAGTCCCCCCAGCCCCACCAGCAGTGACGCATAAATATCTGTCCACTGGCTATAAACACATCGGTCACAACCCCGCGCGGAATTAAACAAGCGGAGCAGAGCGAGATTAAGGGCTGATCTAAACGAACGGACACGTCAGCGTCCACTGCTCTCTATAAAGAGGAGAGCAGAGTCAGACTAAAGCCACACTTCAGGAAAGGCCAGCAAAACACAACCCTCAAAGCAACGCCACCAGAAAACCTAAAAGGATCTTTTTTTTTTTAACTCGCACACATCTCTATTACATTCTTCTACTCTACATTTATAAATGACATTACTACTCCACCTGCCAGAACAGATTTGACCATTCTATGCATGGATCCACAAGACCTTTGGAAGGTGTCCGTTGTGTCTGACTCAAAGACACGCAGCAGATCCTTTTCAAGTCCGTAAGATATAAGGCGAGATTTCCATGTCTCACAGTGAGCCTTACCATGACACTATCTCTGGTTCACCAGTTCTTCAGTGTTGGAGCATTTTATGAACCACTGCATACTAGGAACAAATGCATAGCCAGTTATCTGGACATCACAATCTGGCCTCAGATCAAGCATTATTATGCTCAGCTATTTTTCCTGTTTTTAACATTATCAGAACTTCATGACTGTTTGCTTTCTTGATGAACAAACTTAATAAAATCTAGCTCAGAAAATCTCACTTGTTTCCAAGTAAATTAAATCCCAGTTTAAATGCCAAAGAAGTTTCCAGTGCATATTTAATCTTTTTTACAAAGAACTCCATTTTCATAATTCATTTTCAGCTCAAAACACTCTGTGATTTCTGTGATATAATTTTTTAGCCCTAATAAGAAAAAAATAACTAGGCGTAAGTAAATATTTGTTCAAAACATGATTAATTTCTTGAAAGAATATTTCAATTCTCTTAATTTGTACATCTAAAATTAGTGTAGCCTAGGATCTGACAATAGCCATGTCTGTTATGTCTCCATTTTTTTATTTATATTTTTTTTTGTGTGTAAAGCACATAAAATTACGAAAAACATCCCACAAAAGTTAGCCTAGGTTTTAAAGGCACGTACACTTAGATGTAGAAATAACTTGACAGTTTAAAATTGAATCTGTGTGATCTATGAATACTGATATTGTGTAATTGATTTCATTTACATACATGGTACAAGTCAAAAAAATGTTCACGCTCTCAGAAAGTTCTTGAGCAGTGGCCAGAAAAGAACTTTTGTATAATGAATCCATTTTTCAAAACTGTCGCACTAAATGTTTGTGGCTGTTTTTTTTTTATCATTGTAAAAACTCTTGAAGTTGCCAGTCTAGTCCTTACAAAAATGCTCCTTCCTGGAACCAAACGTGTTTCTTCTATGGCATCACTCTTAGAACCATTTGTAGCACCTTTGTTTTTAAGAGCACTTAGGCTGCCATCTCTGGTAATCTTTGTTGTGTAAGGTGCTTTATTTTTCCAGTTCAGAGAGCTGCCCTTCACCCATGATAAGAAAGAAAGTTCACAGAGGTCAGAAAGAGCAAATAAACACCATCTATCTGTCCATGATCTCTCTTAGAAACCCAACCAGGCCAAAGAAGACAAGAAGTCTGCAGACTTTTTTTTTTTCTAAAACAGTAAGAAATTAGCTCATTTTATTCACAATATAATGCTGTCTTTCAAGAACAACAGTTGAGAAGTAAAAAAATACAGCATGTTGCAGTTGGAGACCACCCACGTCTCCAAACGCATAAGGCTATTCGATGTTTCTGTATTAAAGTGATTATTAAACGATCTAGATAGAACAACTGTACAGATATACAAGCCCACACTGACCTTCCTTGAACCAGCAAGGTTAGGACGTGTGAATTACTTTAAATAAAGGGTTTTTCTGGGGTGAGGAGGCGGTCCGTCCTCTTCTCCCCACTCCTCTGCGCTGTTCCAACTGGAGATGATGTATCTCGCACAAGAATACAGAGATCATATCTGAGATAAGTCCGCGGTTTGGTGGTAAATCCTCTCATGACGCGGTGGTCCCGCACAACCTGCTGGAGGTCAGCATGTCTTTGAGATCACTGTCGGGTTTTCCTGCTACCATGAAGGGCCAGGTCTGAGGAGAAACAGCACACAATCAATATCAATAATAATGATAATAATAATAATAATAATAATAATAATAATAATAATAATAATAATAATAATAATAATAATAATAAACTGCTTATTCACACATGGTTTGATCCATGTTTTCAGATCAGATCAGCTCATTTTATATCCAGGATGAATTTCGTCAAAACAATCAAACTTCACAGCTAAAAAAATGGCATCATTAAATATATAGTTCTGATTTTCTTTTATGTGATGTTATAGATGTTTGATAAACATTAGAAACTGCGAATTTGATCATTTGATGAGGTAAAATAAAATAATTGAACAGGACATCGATACATGTTGTAACTCTCTTCCTGATGATTTAAGGGGTCTTGGTAATTTCTCTGTATTTAAACATGTTCTTATTATAGACATTCTTGCTGTTTCTTTTTGTAAAGCATCTCAGGAAATTTTGTTTTGAAAAGGTACTATATAAAGTTTATTATAATAAAAATAATAAATGATGATTACTACTATTACTACTACTACTACTACTACTATTATTACTAATAATAATAATAGTAATAATAATAATAATATAATAATACGTTTTAATTAGTAGTAGTAATTAGAATAATTAGCAGTAATTGAATTAATTAGTAGTAGTAATTAAAAACTACATATTAAAACGGAGATGAAAACCAAAACATCTCTCAGAAGTGAAGAAATAAACAAATAATAAGTAATTAAATGATAAATCAATGAATGGAAAAAATTAATCTGTCCACACACACACACACACACACACACACACACACACACACACACACACACACACACACACACGCACGCGCGCACAGATATCTGTGTGTGTGTGTGTGTGTGTGTGTGTGGACAGATACGTTATATATAGATAAAGTTCTATTCTGTGACGTCATTAACTGTTGGATTCTCCAAAAGCTCAACATCTCCGTCTGGACAAGCACCTCAAATTTACCACCTCTGGATAAGAACATCAGCCTGACGCTGTAAATGCTTTGGTGAGATAAATGCATTCACACTTTCTGATCTCCAATAATCCAGTTGTGATAATCCAGTGCAGTCCAGTTGCCACTTCAAACTGGAACCGAACTGGACACGCCGTTGCACGAGAATGAGATGCGTTACGACGCGTTTCGGTTCATTTTACGTGCAACAGCGCAAAACATCTGTGTAAATTCACAGCACTGTTTATTTCTCTGCACACGTCTTACTCTGCATCACTTCCTGCAGATAATGAAGAACAAACTGAGATAAAAGCTGTTCAGAAAAACAAACTGCTGAAGAAGCACGTGCACTGCTGCGGATCTACAGAACGGAACGACGCTACAGGAACGACTTTAAGATCTTATCTGTGAAAATGCAGTTTGTATTCTACAAGTAGTTTATTTGCTGGCCACAATGGATTAAAACAATCCTTCAAAATAAATCCATTCTACAGACCAGCCCCAGTTATAGTCTAACATCACAATACTGGCTCTATCCCCCCTAAACAGACCAGATTTTACCTATACAGCTCCTATTTTCCCCATATATTCTTTATTTCCCCCATACAGGTTTAATGATTCCTATACAGGTTTAATGATTCCTATACAGGTTTAATGATTCCTATAGAGGTTTAATGATTCCTATACAGGTTTAATGATTGCTATAGAGGTTTAATGATTCCTATACAGATTTAATGATTCCTATACAGGTTTAATGATTCCTATAGAGGTTTAATGATTCCTATACAGGTTTAATGATTCCTATAGAGGTTTAATGATTCCTATACAGATTTAATGATTCCTATACAGATTTAATGATTCCTATAGAGGTTTAATGATTCCTATACAGATTTAATGATTCTATGAGGTTAATGGATTCTATACAGGTTTTAATGATTCCTATAGAGGTTTAATGATTCCTATACAAATTTAATGATTTCTCAGAAGTTTAATGATTCCTATACAGATTTAATGATTCCTATAGAGGTTTAATGATTCCTATACAGGTTTAATGATTCCTATAGAGGTTTAATGATTCCTATACAGGTTTAATGATTCCTATACAGATTTAATGATTCCCTGCCAGGTTTAATGTTTCCCTATACAGGATTTAATGATTCCCTATACAGGTTTAATGATTCCCTACAGATTTAATGATTCCTATGGGTTTAATGATTCCTACCCCAGATTAATGATTCCTATAGAGGTTTAATGATTCCTATACAGGTTTAATGATTCCTATAAGGTTTAATGATTCCTATACAGGTTTAATGTTTCCTATACAGGTTTAATGATTCCTATACAGGTTTAATGATTCCTATACAGGTTTAATGTTTCCTATACAGGTTTAATGATTCCTATACAGGTCCTATTTTCATTTCACAGACCCTATTGTTTAGATGCCTCGCAGTAAAAAGTAAGGATATATAAATACTGTGAAAATAAATAAGAAAATAAAAAGAAATAGTAACACACACACACACACACACACACACACACACACACACACACACACACACACACACACACACACACTCATTTGCAATGAATATAGTAACACTCATTGTGTGCATACTTTAGTCCAGTGGGCCATGTTTCATCATCATCACACCTTCCACCCTCTCTCACTATAAACTGAGGAAAGGATCTGTTTGTGCCTGATTTGTATCTGCCAGTGTCCAGCTGATATCTCCACACATCTGGCATCTACTGCTTTCAGAAGGAACAAATGGTCACACTGAACTTAACCCCGCCATGAGGGGTTCTATAGGATCGAGGAATAGTGAAATAAATACACATGCATCATGAACAGATGAATTGCATTTGTTCATTTATACTGTTAAAATGCTTCCTCAAAAGCCCAACTCTGATAAATAGCTTTTAAGATCATTTTCTCGCATGCCCACATGACCTTTACACGGTACTTTACAGTTTATTAGCTTTAAAACTGGAGTCGTAGCAATCAGTTGTGAAATAGTGCATGCCAAACATTGGCAAACTGAAACAATAAATTTAAATATTTCTAAGAGTGAGTGGGATTGTGTGAGTAGGCCTAAATTGCATGTAAGTCAGGCATATCATTTATCTTAGAAAAATCTATTTGAAAGGTAGAAGCTTTCCAAAAAGCATATTAGCAAAAACAATGTTTCCAAGAAAGTGAAGCAAGCATTACACTCAACACTCGCTCTACCAGTTAGCCATGGAGGACCTTTAGAGAGACTGGGACTGGAGCAGTGAGCATTTAAACACCACCATTACACTGAAATAATTCTGAAAAACACTCCCACTGTGGAATGTTCCAATCCTGTTCTGCAGTTCCCATCCAACATTTATCTAACCTGTTATTCACAGAGAAGCCCAACAACCAAACCTGTGTTCTGTTATACTACCTGTGTTGTTCTCTGTTCTTTTATCTGACACATCAATAACACCACTGATCAACAGCACATTCTGACCACTGAGTGCCATGATGTTCATGTGTAGTGTGATATGCAACGTGTGTCATCAGTTTTGTGATAGATGTGTGATATTGATAGTTGGGTATTTTGTGTGCAATGATGAATTGTGTGTACAGTGTGTGTACCTTTGAACTGTGTGCATTATGTGCACTAATGAACTGTGTGCAAAGTGTGTGTACTGGTGAACTGGGTGCAGTATGTGCACTAATGAACTGTGTGCACAGTGTGTGTACTGGTGAACTGTGTGCAGTATGTGCACTAATGAACTGTGTGCACAGTGTGTGTCCTGGTGAACTGTGTGCATTATGTGCACTAATGAACTGTGTGCACAGTGTGTGTCCTGGTGATCTGGGTGCGTTATGTGCACTGATGGGTTGTGTGTACTGGTGCTCTCATGCAGTGTGTGTTTTTTCGTACCAGGTTCACCGGATGGACGTAGCCGTTCTCGTGCTTGTCGCTCGCGAGGATCTGCCGCAGGTGCGCGATGTAACTCGCCGCGAGCCTCAGCGTGTCCAGCTTGGACAGTTTGGTGTCCGGGGGAACCCAGGGCAGCGTGGTCTTCAGCCGCGAGAACGCTTTACTCAGCACGCGCATCCTTGCCCTCTCGCGCGCGTTGGCTGCGTTCCGCTGGACCTGCTTGCCCTCGTGCCCTGGAACCGTCGGAGCGCCAGCAGCGGCAGCGCAGTCTGCTCTGCGCGAGGCGGCTGTTTTGCGCCGTTTGGCTGCGCAGACGCGCGCCGGGCCGCCGTCGCCCGCGCTGCTCTCCTCTGCGCTGTCGTTGGACGCACCGTGGTCCGATTTACCGGCGCCGATGCGCAGCAGACCGTCCAGCAGATCCGCCTCGTGGAAATCGTCCGCGTCGCTGATGGAGCCCGTGGACATGACCGGCGCGCGCGAACAAACAAAAGACAGAGAAACTCTTCTACCACCCCTCTAAATGCAGCTTAAAGTGAGGGGTGGGAGAGAGATAAGAGAGAGAGAGAGAGGGGTGGGGAAGAGAGAAAAGAAAAAACTCTTCTGCTTAGAGAGAGAGAGAGAGAGAGAGAGAGAGAGAGAGAGAGAGAGAGAGAGCACATTCAAGGAGACCGAGGATTAAACGCTGTATTAAAAAGCGCGCGCGCTGTGGAACCCGTGTCAACACTGTATATAGTGATGGTTCACACACTTCAAGCGCGTGCGTCACTGCACAAGTGCGTCCATTAGTGGCCGTGCAGCCCCCGACTTTATTTATGTCTCGCGCTCGGTGGGCGGAGCTGACTTTATTTACACCCCCACAGGTTTTCCGACAAGCCCCGCCCTTTTACGAAGAACCGTAGACTCTCCACTTCCAGTATTATTAAATCAAATCAAAGTTCATAAACACAGTCGTATCAGTGCAACTGGCAGAAATGCAAGAAATGACAGATGACAAAACATAACGTGTTAAAAACAACAAAAAGCTACATTTAAACAAAATAAAATAAATATTAAATACAAATGTATAGAGACAGCAATACATAATGCATTCCGCGATACAAATATAATGAACACATTTACTCTATTGATCACTGAATGATAAAGTATGTAACCATTCAGAAAGTCTAGTAGTATCTTTCTTTCATTTGCAATTTAAAATATTCTCTATTAAACACTCATAGTGTCTAAGCTGTCTGTATAAATGGATATAGATAGGATTTTATGAAACACTAGATGGTAAGAAAATAGTTATTGTTATTATTATTATTATTATTACTGTTATTATTATCATTATTATTATTACTGTTATTATTATTATTACTTATATTATTATTGTTATTACTGTTATTATTATTATTATTATTGCTTATTATTTATATTATTATTATTATTATTATTATTATTATTATTATTATTATTATTATCGCCAGCAGTTTGTTATTTCACTTTAAACAAGATTCTACTTTCCAAACAATATATTAACCACTGTGGGTATGTGTTTGCGCGCGCGCGTCTCACCTGAACCTCCCCAAAATCCTAGTGCACCTGGCAGGTGTTAATTACGCGCGTGCTGCAGGTACTGGGCTGTACCCGCGCGCGCCCACAAGACCCCGCTGGCGCCTACGGAGGTTCAAACGTAATGGATACACTGACCACCACCCTCAAATATCCCCCAGCTCCCATAAACTACACACCCCCCAGTCCCGCGTGCCCTGCGCGAGCCAAAACATCCAGACCGGTGTAGTTCTGTAGGCCTAAGTGCTGCAGCTCCACAGTGATGATTGCTATGATACATGTGTGTGTGTGTGTGTGTGTGTGTTTGATGGCCTGTTTGTCATGAGATGGCTCTTACAGGAGATCCTGATGGTTCTCTAGAGGTCTGACCCCTGACCCCTGACATCTCGGACTTCCGGTGTCTCTGAATCGCAGCTCTTCTCTCCATCAAAACACTCCAAACACTCCTAATCCGGGGCCAGGGCGAGTCTACAGCCCTTCCCCGACTAAGACTACTCATTAGTGTGCATGTGTGTTACTGCAACACTATATGCCATGAGATGCAGAGGGTTCTCACTTCTGAAATGTTCTACAAAACACAGGCCGACATCACCTTAAAGATGACAGCTGAGTTATAGGATTAGACCAATGTGGTAGATGAACACAGTTCTTCCTAAAGCAGGTAACTGGAATACACACTTAAAAATCATGGTTCTTCAAGGATTCTTTAAAGAATCATGAACCTATGAACTCTCAAAAACTCTTTACATGAATAAAAGGTTCATGCCTGCTTGAAATCTTAAGGGTTCTTCTTTTGCCACAAGCTTGTGTACATTTAGTTTGTAGGGTTTCGGGAAATACTTGTACATTTAAGCCATGAGTTTATAAAGTACTTCATGTTACAACCATTTTGGGAAACCCACCCATTTCTTATTTGTCAGGAGCCAAAAAGGGTTTTATACTCTTCTAGACCACGCCTGGCATTAGCCATGGTGCAAATAGGTCCAGTAGGTTTTATTCTATTGCCAGTACTTGGACTAGCAACCTGTGTGGGTGTACGTTTGTACATCTGTGCCAGCAATATCACCCTTCATTAGAAGGGGTCTCCACAAACATTTGGACTTAGTGTGTCTCAAATAAGACTGTGGGTCTAAAATCTATCAGTGTAACCCAAATCATAAACAGCATCAACAGATCCCAGATCAGTGTTCTAGGAATTGTGTTTAAGGAATCAACTGGCAGGTCTGTGACACATGGATGTGGGAGCATATGAGGAAAAGCTGGACGTGTGGCCTCATTGCTGATCTGCTGGAAGCAACTGAAATAGCCACGGAGATGAACATGGTCAGAAGAGGAATCGTGTGAGAAGGTCAAACTGTAAAGCAATTTTATTAAAGCGATCTCTCTCTCTCTCTCTCTCTCTCTCTCTCTCTCTCTCTCTCTCCCCTCTCTCTCACTCTTTCTCTCTCTCACATGGGTGGGCTAGTCAAAGGAAAATAAAAGGGATGTAAGATTGATACTCTCTTTCTGTGTTATATAGATAGCCTAAAATAGCCCCACCATCCCCAGAGCACACATCCAGTCATCTCTCTCTCTCTCTCTCTCTCTCTCTCTCTCTCTCACACACACACACACACACACACACACACACACACACACACACACACACACACACTCTAACTCTCATTGAACCTTTGAAACCTTAGTGTTTAAACCTTAGTCACATACAGTTGCATGCAGTGCTCATGTGCTAACTTGATAATAACTCCATAGTTATTTCTGCCAGATTGTTAAAAATACCCACATAGCAGATTCATCCTGAATTAAAATCACTGAAAAGATCGTAAAATTCTACACAATTTATGAATTATAAAAACACCCATTACGTATTACTGAGATGTAAATACTGCACACCTTACAGGTTCATACTGGATTAAATCTCTTATTACTGGAAGATTGTGAGCAATATATAATTCATAGATTCATACTGGATTAAAATCACCCCATGAATATTTGTCAGTAATGATATCTTGTCAGAAATCACTTACTGTAAAAAGAATATTACTGCTCCACAAATATGATTGTACGTACTCAAATACTTAGAAAATACACGCAACAATGTAACCAAATCAAATTAATTTATCAATAAATGATGCCGTTTACTGAACATTACTAATTTATCATATTAATAGAGTTCCTTCCCACACAGGACATGAATATTTAACTTAAATTTATGTACTTACTGCATTAAAATCTGAAGTTAGTTGAATCTACTGTACATTGATTTTCTGTTTACTCACATTTTTTAAAGCAACGTGTGAATAACTTGTTTTAAAGCTAAAGCCCTGCTTTAATGATCTGATGAGAGGTTTGGCTCTGTATTAAAGAGCGAGTAATTAAAAAGCTTTCTGCCTTCAGGATGTGATGTAGGAAAACAGGTGACGGGGTGATGGTGAGGTTAATATTCTAAATGAATGCAGATCGATGAAGGAAGGCCGAAGAAAGGGGCACCAGAATGTGAGTTGACTCTAGTTTTAAGGGGATACTGCTAATTAGCTAGACAAGGTCAAAGGTTATTGAAACTGGACACTAACAAGCCAGCATCCACAGAAGAGGCTGAAACTTGCACGCAAACTCACTCACTCACACACACACACACACACACACACACACACACACACACACACACACATACATACAAACAGAGAAGGCACTCACTAAATGAGTGACTGACTGTAGCAACTGGCAACTTCACACACACTTAATCTCGCTGCTGCCTCAACACACAGACTTTTCCACAAAGTGTTTATTAAGAATTCTCAGCCTCTGACTAATTGCTCAAAAATGCTGCACCACTGTCAAACGTTTTCAATTTCGTAACAGATTATTTGGCACAAAATCTTAAACAGAGATTTATATCACCTTGTTTCTCAGTCACACTCTGCCAGTATCAAATTGAGGAGGAAGGCCAAAGAACATTGATGCTGCCGGCAGTAAAGAAAGGCTCTGAAACTGTTGTTCCTTACAGAGACAAGAACATATCCTGAATTGAAATAATCTGAATCATAGTGGATTTGTATCGCTGTGGTATGAATAAAACCATATCAGATCAGTTGGGAATCAAATATATTGAGATTCATAATTTAAGATTCAAGGGTTTTCTTGTCACATACATAGTAAACGGTCCACTAACACACAGCTATAAAGATATAAGTGAAACACTGAAAACCCAAAAGTCATGGGAGAGAATCTAGTTATTCACTGCTAAAGAACACTGCACTGACCT
The DNA here is from genome assembly GCA_034509495.1 of Acestrorhynchus altus. NCBI lineage: Eukaryota > Metazoa > Chordata > Actinopteri > Characiformes > Acestrorhynchidae > Acestrorhynchus > Acestrorhynchus altus. Next base: position 24,529,929 of record CM067518.1, read on the forward strand.
GCGGGATATGCATCATTACCACCCACCATGCTGTACACTTTGGGTGGTAATGCCTTCTATGCTTCACCAGTACACATGTGACACTGTGGACTGACAAATGTTAAATGCCCCACCCATCTGGCACCCGCCAACCTGCCTCGAATAAACTCCTATAATTCACATCACCCTGCCAAGAGCACTCTAGCCAGTGTTTAACCTCACTCACAAGATAGCACCTCACAACTTACCTATGTGTAACACCACTTCAGAATCTGGACAGATGAACAAAGAATTTCCACATCTGCTCAGCACTATGGTAGGTTCTGGCCTGATACTTTGGTAGCTTTGTTTTTAGGAAGGACCCTTTATCTCCTTTACTGTAGTCATTAACTGTATCTCATAGCCTTGGCTGAAGCCAATGTAGGGCAGAAAGGGTTCCTCTTCAGGGGTCTTTTGAACAGGCTGTACTGACATATCATGAATATATTCGTCATGTCCTCTGATTTTTCAGAAAAGAACAATGGATTTCTTACTTGTATTTTAAAAATCCTACAAAATTGAACAACCCTTAGTGACATTATGCAGAGAATTGCAGCCTTCCTCAGTTTCAGCTGAGACTTTGGTTAGTAGTTATCATTTGACAGACTTCAAAATGTCATAGCATGTTCTCCCCCAGGTAAAGAGTTCTTCAATGTTCAAACATGTTGGTTAAATTCCACATAGGTACACCAGGCTGTGCCCTTGGTTAAAGCCCCGTGCTGGCAATGCTGGCTAGTCCCAGACTGACAGACTGTCACATATCCACAAACAAAATCTACCTGTAATATGAATGGGAGGGGTTAAACTGGGGTAGGCCGAATGGACAGAAGTATGTAAACAAGTTGGATCTTCTGACATCAGAGCAAAAGTTAATTCAGTACAGTTGTTTTTTTTTACAGCATATTTTCCATATATGGAGCGCATGAAGCCGAAAGTGAATGGCAACAGTATTTACATAGGACTTCAAACCTCTTCATTCAGTTTATCGAGCTATGTGCCCTTTAAGACCCATGATTCAGTAACTCTGAAACGAATATGTACGTTATGTAGTTCTGACAGTGACAAACCAAAGCATGAACTCTCATATTCAGGCCCTGTTTTTGTGAGGAGTTAACATAAACATTGCACTTTCAGAGTAAGTTTACAGTGCCAGAGGCTTGGAGAGAGTGCGCGACTCAAAAGGCAAGTGAAGGTTTCAGAAGGGACACACATGGGACAGGGAGGAGGAGTGAACAAGGAGTTAGAATGGATCGGTTGTCGGATGTTATCAAGATGTGTTGCAGCTGCACACTGTGTGTGTGTGTGTGTGTGTGTGTGTGTGTGTGTGTGTGTGTGTGTTTGTGTTGGGTACTCCCCTGCATAGAAACTGCTCATTGCCAAGGTTAGTGTCCACACATGGAATGTCTGATTGTCCTGCTGTGTTGCTGACCCTTAGGGAGATGACACAAATGCTGCATGGGGCGTTTTTTTCAGAAGGGGAAAGTGTAAAAGGGTCAAATGCAGCATCACTGAAGTTAAGTATAATCGCTCTCTCTCTCCATTTAAATGGATGTCTGCTCCTGGAACTGACCCCTCCATGCTCCACCCACAAATGCATCCTTCCACTGTAACTTTTGCCAGATTGGAAAATGTTTTGAAAACATCAGCCTTATGAAAACCTGTTTATAGCTGCTTTAATGCAGAGTTGCACACTAAATAAACAGGGTTGTGTACAAACATACAGGGAGTTCAGTACATGGAAGTAAATAACTGTGAGCCTCAAACACGGTTTACCTCCTTCAAAAAAAAATCCAACAGCACCTAAAAAGAGCTGGAAAACAGGTCTGTTGATAAAACTGTTTTTGTATATTTTGTATATTTACACCCTGAACACTTACATTAACCCTGCCCACTAACAAAATGCTGGAGAAGTTGTGTGCTCCGGGTGGCTCTGAGGTTGAATCCCAGGTCATACTGCTTGTCACTGGCTGTCGAGGTCTGGGTGAGCAAAATTGGCCGTGCTTTGTCTGCGTGGGTAGACTCCATTCTCTCCCACATTTCACCCAGTGTACTGCTGGTTGATACAGGCATCTGTTAGCTGTTGCATTGGAATGTTCCTCTCCAAGCAAATCGGCTACCCAGCAACGACAGCAAAATGGGATAAAAAAAAGTGCCAATGCAAGTGACAAATGATAAAGCAAAAGCTGCTGAGGTAAATGGAGATCCATGCAGGAGTGTCGGTTTGGTGGTCCCACCCCTCAACAAAAAGAGCCAATCAGCTTGTTTTCACTGTGATTGCTTTGCCTGATGTAAAGACTTTTTTTTCAGTGTGCGTGCATGTGTGTGTGTGTGTGTGTGTGTGTGTGTGCGCGCACGTGTGTGTGTGTGTGTGCGCATGTGTGTGTGTGTGTGTGTGTGTGTGTGTGTGTGTGTGTGTGTGTGTGAAAGCCAAAGAAGGGGAAGCAAATATACTGTAAATAAGGTAAAAAAAAAAATCACCTTTCACTCTACATTCTGATGTAAAATAATAGGATGGTAAACAGGCTTGTAAAACTGCATCTGAGCATTTCCACCTCGACCGAAGTCACAAACGTACTATGTATCCATCAAAGAACAACCTCAAATACTTGTAGTATTTGAAACGTATTCTCTGGCACTTTAATGCAACCTGAAGTGAAAGTCTAGAGAAAATTCCTGAAAAGGCTTGACAGTTGCTTTTTCGACGTCTAGTCAAGCTCTCTCCTTTTCTTGCTCTCTCTCAAGCTGGCTATCTCTCCTTCACACACACCCACACAGATGTGGGTTCATCCTAAAGTTGTGTTTATGTTCTGGAGCGAAGCGTGGTGTGTGAGATCCAGCTGAGTGTCTGATTAATCTATAATGTAAGACTGAGATTATTTACACTCCTTCCCCACTCATCCAGAAATAAACGACCCTCAGTTCACTCGGCTGTCTGTACCTCTGCTCATCACTCACATTACTCACACACACACACACACACACACACACACACACACACACACACACACACACACACACACACACACACACACACACACCATGTAAATTCAAAACACATTTTGTGTATCTTGTATGAAAATAAGCATTGTATTTTGTGTCTCTGAAAATCTATAAGATTTTACTCCTATTATTCAAAAAAGTAATTTTGGAGAATTTCTATTGGTCCGTTCATATTGGAAGTTGAACACGGTGTCAGAAAGTCAACAAAAATGGACAACAAATGTGTCTTATTGCAAATTAAAAAATGCATTGCAATCCTAAGCTTTCTTTAACACTGCATTAAAATTAAATAAAAACCCCACAAAATTACCTAAATAAAATCTTACGACATAAACTTGCATTGAATGTTAGTTGCTTCTTCTGTAACTGTAGCTGCAAAAGACTTTAACATAAGCATTTAATAGAAATGGTGACTTTTTTTTTAGAAGGCAATCATTTTCTTAAATTTTAATAGAACTTAAGGTAAAATAAGAGGAATCAAAGGCAATTATAAGCACATTCTATTGGTCTGTTCATTCAGACATGTTTACACAGTGTACAGTGCATCTACTTTCTTTAACAATGAATAAAGTTAAAGGTCCTATTTTTCTCTGACTGTCCATCACAGTCCACCATCACAAGTACACATACTCACGCACATGCACCATCCAGGTGCTTGAAACTGTACACCATAAACAAACGTGAGAGAGGGATCATACTGTAGGCAGAGTGAGCGGAAGAGATGAGCTCATTAATGACTCCATTCTGCTACCTATCAGTCCTCCTGTTGCTCTGAAAGAGTGGATGGGACGCTATCTTTGTGTCTGTGACTGTGGGAGTCACTCACATGGGACACTCGTATCAACATACACACAATGCCAAGGCAGTCTATTAAACAAAAACCACTACATTCCCATAGACCCGGTGTTATCAGCCGGGATAAAAGCACAGAGCTCCAAGGATATTACAACTTACAAATCCAAACTCATTTCCTGTTGAGCCTCGAGCCGAGTCCAACAACTTCCCATCCGTCCAAATGCAAAGCCTGGTAGTCTTTCTATCTGAATAAGACAAAGTTAAATCCCAAAACTCACAAGTTCCCTGTAGCTCAGGTTCAGTCTGTGCTGCAGTTTTTGCAGAAGTTTAGGCACCAAATGTTGTCATTTGTTTAAACTGAGAATGAGACATTTTACTTTAACCTCCGGAAAATAAGTCAAAAGAATGTGTTGTGTGCATTGGACCTTCTAAGCATTTCAGAGGCTTCGATTGTTCTTTGAAATGGCTTCAGACCTTGATAAGCAAATCAGACCTGAGTCACTTTACCAGTGGTAATTAAAAACAGATGAATCAAATTTCCATGGTTCATTAATTCTCAGACTCTTCAGTAACCGTGGGTTCCTCTCAGCATCTATCTGAAAATCAGAAACCTCATATAACCAGTGTCCACAAGGCAGGTGAAGGACATAAGATCTTTATCGCTATAGGCCAGAGGACACTAAAAGGTGGACCTCACTGATCTATAACTGATAAAACGTTGAGAACTATTGAACTTTTTATTTAATTTAAATGTTAAGTTAATCAGTGCAGCTTTTCTAGCCTTTACAGATCGATTGCATGTGTTGTACATATCACATGTAATGCTTCTCACACCATCAGATCTGTGCATTATGATGAGCGCGACTCCAGTGAATGACGTAAACAAGGCAGGGCATCTTTGGTCAGTGACCCAGACAATAGCATCCTATTGTCCCATGTAAAAAAAGAGCACACGAGATAAAAATTCCTTTTGCGACAGTATTATAAAATGAATGCATTGCTCAACAAGGCATCTGTTTATGGATAAACTCCTGCCTTCAGGAAAAGAGCCAAACAGAAAATGCAGTGAGGCCAGGAATAAGTACAGGAGCAATTATTAAGCACTTGGTTTTAAAATACATGTTTTTCCAAAAAATATTCTTTTTTTATATTTGAAATGAGAAAAGCATTTATTATGAGTATTTGTTATTTATTATTTATCCAGTTCAGTGTGAAAATTGGTAAATTTGTACCTCAGTTTTTGATATAACCTGCTACTAGACTCAATCTACAGGATAAGACACTGAATCATACTTCAGGTTATGATTTTCCAGACCTTGGCTTGGCCTTAACTGGACCTTATTCATTTTTTAAAGAAAGACTTCAGCTATAGGTCGAACCTTTGGCTTATCACACATAGAACCTGGAAGAACATCGTTCTGCCCATTTGTACTTGGAACATTGTTTTTTTAACCCTGAACTTCTCAGCTCTGACGGGCTTCTTAATGAGCTGATCAGTTGGGATCATGGAAAGCTCTAAAATATGCAGGGCAGGGGTGCCTCCAGGACCAGCGTTGAGAAACATTGTACTACAATATGGTTGGGATGACAACAAAGACCTTCTTGACTCTGAACTTCCTCGTCCATAAAAAAAAACCAAGCAGGCCTATGAGTGCTATGTATGTTACCACTGCAGTCCTGCTCTTGTTTTCCTGTATCATAACTCCAGTCAAAGTGTGTAGCTGCAGCGGTAGCTCAGCTCCTGCCAGACAGCCCATTAGAGACAGATAATGAGAGGAAGAGAGCTGGCCATGTGCTTGGGTGTCGTAATCCCACATCTGCAACATACACACACGCACACACACACACACACACACACACACACATGCACACGCACACGCACACGCACACACACACACAAACACACCAACATCACACTCTCATCACTCTGTTTGACAAGTATGACACAAGTGTTTGAATCTATAAACAGGAATTAAGATCATTTCTTAGATAGAAGGGAAAGCGAGGGGGTGGTGTGAAACTCTTCACTCCTCTTTAAGGGGTAGTTCAGCCAAGTCTCAAACTTACAGCTTTATATGCTCACTCCAAATGTAGTCAATCTGCCAAGTCATGCAGAGCGTCAGAAATGTTTCGGGCTCTTATGTGGATAGTACTGTTTCTCTCCTGCATTTTCATTCATTCTTGTATGGTTGCTGTGAAAAACCGTCCCATTTTCTTTTTTGTATATTTCATCAAACTAATCATATCATAAATGAACATTGAATCGATCATTCCATTTACTGAAGATAAGGATTTCTTAAAAACGCTCATCAGCAAAAAAACAAAACAAAACAAAACAAAACAAAACAAAGCAAAGCAAAGCAAAGCAAAGCAAAGCAAAACAAAACAAAACAAAACAAAACAAAACAAAACAAAACAAAACAAAGCAAAGCAAAGCAAAGCAAAACAAAACAAAGCAAAGGAAAACAAAACAAAACAAAACAAAACAAAACAAAACAAAACAAAACAAAGCAAAGCAAAACAAAACAAAACAAAACAAAGCACAGCAAAGCAAAGCAAAGCAAAGCAAAGCAAAACAAAACAAAGCAAAGCAAAGCAAAGCAAAGCAAAACAAAACAAAACAAAACAAAGCAAAGCAAAGCAAAGCAAACAAAACAAAGCTGTCCTAATCCTTATAGCTGGTTGTTGGTTGCTGCAGGAACTGCAACCAAACCTTCTTGATAACTTGCACTATGTCCTCACTGCCACAGCATCTCAGTGGGACAAGCACAGGTGCCATTTTTTCTCCAGTGTCTCTCTTATTGTGGAATTGCCTGCACTAACCTTAAGTCCCTAGCTCAGCTTTGAAAGATCTTTTTGTTTTTCAAGTTTGCTGTACATTTATTTGCCTTTTTCATTATTAATTACTTATCAGTTACACATCATACAGTCACACATGCCAGAGGCTTTTATTCTCAGGAGACCTTAAGAGACTCACATTTAGATATTTGTGCAAATTTGCCCAAAAAATGTCCTAATTTTTTGTGATTTGTTGCTAAAGGACAACAGTTGAAATCCTGATCATCTACAGTTTTTTATAGTTGAAAATGTAATGAGTTACTTGTACTGATTAGATTAACAAGGATACATTTATTAATGTGTTGACAGTGGTCCATATAAAATACAACAAAAACAACATTATTATTTTTGTTACCTTGTATTATCTTTTTATTTTTGTAAATTTTTATCATCCCTTCTCAGGACCTCTCTGAAATTCAAACACTGTTTGAGCAAAGAGAGCCTCTCCATTATAATTTTCCTCTATAACAAAATATATGGATCAGAGACATGATTTGCCACGCCCCCTGATCCGTTGGTGTCTGGATGCAGTGTAGTTTGAGTGTACATATTAGACAGAGCAGCAAACTTGTTATCAGGAGGCTCTTCAGCATTTAAATTCGATTTAATCCAGTTAGAAATGAATTAATTGAAGCTATTTTCCAAGTCACTCTTGTAGTCTGTTATGATGTGTGTATCATGTCTGTAGGTTACTTTGATCCTCAGTTATGAAGTTGAATAGACACATGTCTCCATTCACATCAGGAATCGCTTTAGCTGTGGTTAATGGAATTGAAATCAGTTGTCAATTGAAGGTGGTTAACTGGTTAATTTAATAATTTTAAATGCTTGGTCTATATATAGAGTAGTGCCCTGCCCTGCACATTTCAGTGATTCCTGCTTACACGCCCATGTTTATACGTACACAATATTTGTATTGAGCTTTTCCTTTACATATTTACACACATGCTTCACCTAGCCATCCATCCTCAACTCTTATCTCCAGCCTTGCGTGTGTGTGATCAGGGGTTGGAGATTGGCTCTGACCACTGCCCCCAGGAAGCCCAGGATGTTGCCTCAGAGGCCCTCTCTGTGTCTCTGTGTGCCGCTGGAGCGCCAAGCTGGACCTGGAGCCGATAAGCAGGAGGATAACGGTACTGGAGCCAGCCGAGGAGCAGCCTGGGACTAGGGAAGCCTGATATCAGCTAGATTGAGAGAACTGAAGACAGGCTTGAATGTCTAAAATATCCAACCTCGCTAACAATGATATTACACATGTTACTCTCCTTCCTAACCCACAGTAACACGCCTACATGTCTATGTGTGTATCCTCATTAACACTAATCGGCCAGAGCATTATAACAACCTTCTCGTCTCTACACTGTCTTTCCATTTAATTTTTATTGTTTATCCTTTATTTTATTTGTTATTCTCCTCACACCTGTCTGCCAATGTTCAGAACCCCAGAGGACCATCCGAGAGAAGGTATTATATGGGTGGTGGGTCATTGTCAGTAGTGTAGTAACACTGACATGGTGGTGGTGTGTGTTGTGTTGCGTTAGTGTTGTGTTAGTGTTGTGTTAGTGTGTGTTGTGCTGGGATTAGTGGATCAGACACAGCAGTGCTGCTGGAGTGTTTAAACCCCTCAGGTTTCCTGTGGGCAGTGTCCTGTGAACACTAGAGGACAAACTAGGGATGACCAACACACACTTGATTTCACAAAGTTGTCTTGGATGTTGCTTCACATACCATGTTTATTAACCAGTTTTCACTCAAAGTTAATGTAATAATATTTAAGACTTAATCTCCTAAAAATGACTTGGAATGAGCTGTTGGTTAAGTTGGTCCTGAAGGTTAACTCTTAACTCTGCTTTTCTCTTTTTTTTTTCCTATGAAACCAGACATATTATAAATGTGCAAATATAAACACTGTCTCTCTCTCTCTCCCTTTCAAACACGCTCACCAACACAATCCTTCTCTCTCCAAACCTTCCATCCTCCCCAGCTCTGGGCTTCGTAGCTCCATCACATCGGGACAAGAACAAAAGGTCATTCCTCTCCACAGAATGTTTTCAAACACACCAACTTTAACTCGTTTTCATTAAATGCAAAAAGGGAGAGATCAGATAGGGGGGTAATGGGGTTGGAATAGTGGTAGAGAGACACCATCAGTCTCAGAGAAGGGAGGAAAGCCTTTCGGATGAGGTTTCTACAGGAAGGAAGGAACACAGAAGAGAAGAAGTGGTCCCCAGTGTGTGTGTGTGTTTGTGTTATGATCTTTGGGGGGATGTAGGGATAGTTAAACGAGGTGTTGAGGTAAGCACTTATCAGTCACTGCTGCAACTCATTATGTACACAAATATACACTTAAACATATACCCTCTTCTATATATATATATATATATATATATATATATATATATATATATATATATATATATATATATATATATATATATATATATATATATTTGTGATGGATTTGTAAATGTTTTACAATTATGCTTCATATATGATACGCTTATAAATTACTCAATGCATCAAAAGAACATGTACAATTAGACTAAATGTATGTCGACAGTTTTACCACGCACAGTTTGCACACACTTCTTGCCTTAATTGAGCTTCTGAGAAAATGATTTGTTGGGTGTGATGAGAAATAGTACGCTTTGCATTCTACAAAGGTTATGGTTAGGGTAAGGGTTAAAATAAGGTTTACAGTGATTACTCTGTTATAGTCTCTATTTGTTTAATTTCTATGAGTCGGGCACAAATCTCAACCTATCACAGATACATTGGTATCAATCTATCTGAATTTTAAGACATTTAATATATTGGAGATACAAGGTTTTGTGTGACACAACCAATATGCTCTATTCTAGAATAAATTAGAAACTTCCATTAATGTACATATTATTGCTCCAAACCATAGTATATATGGTACACAACAAGAATCATGTTGTTGTTTTTGAGTCTCTCTCTCTTCATCAGCTAACATCAGCATTCATTTGTTTACTGTCTGTCAGGAACAGTGAACAGTGTTAGCTCTCTCTCTCTCTCTCTCTCTCTCTCTCTGTAGAATTTGCCAAGTCTGTAACATCTATTCCAGGTGTTCCATGGTTTTCTGAGTCATCTTCACTTCTCTGGATTAGTGCAGTCTGGATAAACTGCTCCACAGATCAGACATTCTAAAGTTGTTTTCAGATCCACAAAATGAAGTAAGAAAATTGTCAAAATAAAAGTTCAGCAACTTCAAATGGTTGAAAGGCCATCGAAACGGGACTTAACATGTGCTCACATAAACAGGTTCTACAGTTATGCTGCCAAATTCCTTGTGAGTGACCTTATAGCTGATAATACACACACAATAATAATAATAATAATAATAATAATAATAATAATAATAATACAACTAAATGTATTACTCAGCAAACAAACAAATACAAACAATACTGGTTAAACAGATGCAGGAGTATTACTTTGGGTTAAATACTAGCAGCACACCAGTAACAACGCCTAAGCAACTCCACAGAAACCAACTTACAGCACTATAGCGCCCATCTTACAACTACTTTACACCATAGCAACCACCGTTATAAATAAAATCAATAATTCATTCTATCAAAGACCATAATTATACCAATCACCTGTGATAATTATAGCATCTATATGGCGCATCACCATACCACAACTACATGTGATACCAGAGCACCACCATCAACACCATACCATAGCAAACCACATGTGACACCAAAGCAACCATCTATTAAAAATCATACCATTGTGCAACCACTCAGATACCATAACAACAATGTATCAACAACTGATATCATAGGCAACTACATGTGATATCAAAGCAACAATCTATAAACACCATACGATAACAACCATTTGTGATACCATAGCAATTATCTATCAACACCATACCACTGCAACCACCTGTGATACCACATAACAACCATTCATCAACATCTTTACCATAGCAACCTTTTCTTTTGCTTGTAAGCCTCCTTCACTTCCAGTGGAACTTACACCGTGTACACAGGGTTGGTCTTCATGTACAGACGCCAGTAAAATGACATTTCAAGGCTCTGCTCCAAGAAAATTTACATTCAACCCACAGATGGTCTTCAAATTCCACACAAATTGATGACCAGTGCCTTCTGGTCCACTTTTTTCCATTCCACCTTATACACACATACACACACACACACACACACACACACACACACACACACACACACACACACACACACACACACACACACACCGTATACCTTTTACATTTCCTATAAGGCCCTTTCATCCTCTCTCTCTCTAAACACAGGCCGTGAGCCCGCTGATGAATGAAGCTGAACTTCAGAGAACATACAGATCACACAAGCAGAGGAATTCCCAAGTACATGCACATGAACGAACACACACACACACACACACACACACACACACATACACACACACACACACACACACACACACATTGATAAATGGAAGGTAGTAACAAAGTGAATGGCTCACTTTGTTCCCGTTCTGTCTCTGTGTCAGCTTCAGATATTAAACACTGCAAAAACTCTTTCATGCAGGTGTGGAAACACCAAAACACATGGCATTAACACCAAATCTAATAAATAGACTGGGCGGAAAGTCTGTCTCGTGCAATTTTACCCACTCAGTGATCACACCTTTATGCAGCTAAACATATGATCCCACTTCCTTACACTAGGGTAAGAATATAGATTTTGTCTCCCATTTGCTGCTAGATTACCCTAGATGTTGGAACATTCTGTGAACATTTAACCAGAGGAGCATTAATGAAGTGAGGTACTGATTTGAAGCTCATCTCAAAGGTGCTAGAAACATGCTTGAAACTTAACCACTACAGGGGCTACAGTTCTGCCCCACTGCTCTGCATCCTGGCTGGGGATATTTATACCCCTCTGGCACATAGCATTGGATATGATGACCCTGAACAGAGAATGTTAGAAAGTAAGCAGTGTAATTATATGATCTGAACCTACATATCGATCTAAACTTCATCCTCACTCTTAACATAACCTGAACCTTAACCTTAGTAAAATGTGACATTCTTAGAGTGATTCCTTTGTCTTTCATAAGCTCCATAATGCTAACAAACTGCATGGTTTTGTTTTAAAGCACCATTTTTTAAGAGTGTAGCTTAACATCATGCCGACCAGAATACACATGGCCTTTCAGAGTTTTACGGCAAACAAAACTACATCTCTCTTACAACTCCTCAGATGAAGAACCACACTGTCATGTGTATATGGAAAATGACCTTCACAGTTATTTAACTTCATAGGTCCATCTTGGCATGCTTTGAAGCACCTTGTTCAGACTGTAAAGGCCCACATCCTATATTATCATGAATTTTATTACATTCCCAGAAGCCCACTTATGATTATGTAGGGTTTTTGTACTATAAACAGTCAAACTTCATGTTTACATGGCCATTTCCAACCTCAATGTATCCTTTAATGCGACATTATAAAATAAAAATGAAACAGCTTCAGAACAATCTTGATATTGCACTGACTGTAACAGGGCTCAGTATGCTGATAACTGCACTATGGAACTTTGGGAATGCTGTGTAACACGTCACACGTGTGCAAAAGTGTCTAACATTACTTGCAAATATTACTTACCTCACTTCACATGCTTCTTTCACTTTCACTGACAGTTCTGTAGCTCTCAGTTTCTCCAGAAATGCATGTGTGAAGTGTATCTTTTAGTGGTGGCTAAAAGTGCAAACTACACTTCAAGACTCTAGGTGGAGGCCAGGAGTAAGAAATAACAATTCTCGCACACTGCTGCTTTAGCACGAAACAAGCTATATTTGTCACTGTGAAATATGTAAATGAGTCAAATTCTGATTGGCAGCCCTTTAGTGCACCTTGTTCAAAAGGCAACCCAGGCTGAAACATACCATATTCTTTCAATGTGAACAGAAAAACAGCAAATAGGAGGCCACATATTACAGTACAGTAATGAATTACAAAACTCCAGTCTTGAAAGGGTTAAATGATGAGGTAAATAGGAAAGAGAGGCTTTAGGTGAAAAGAAACTGGACATGGGTGAAGAGGAGAGGAGTATGATGTCGTACTAAGGTGCATGTCTGTGTGTGTGTGTGTGTGTGTGTGTGTGTGTGTGTGTGTGTGTGTGTGTGTGTGTACAATCCATCACTTTAATGGCAGTATGGTGGTCCTTATCTCTCTTCCTCATAATTAAAGATAATAAACCCACACACACTCTTCTCTGAGCCTCTTCACTTACAGTCTCTCATCCATCACACACACGCACACACACACACACACACACACACACACACACACACACACACACACTCACACACACACACAATCACACATGCATGTTTGACTGGGGTTAATGCATACATTCACTCACTCTTGAACACACAGCTGCACCCGTAACTATTAGTTAATCCATTACTCCCACCCACCCACCAACCCAGTCAATACACACACACACCAACCAACCAACCAACCAACCCACTCACCATACACATACACAAAGGTTGGGGCCACCATCTCATCACTTAGTCTTGGGTACCCATGCTGGTTCACTGGTTGTGTTGGTAGGTACCAGCTACTGCATACCGGGAGCACACCACAAGACCTGCCTGACGTTCTGACCCAGTCATCTAGACATCACCCTTTGATCAAATGGTCTTAGATTATTAAGCTCTTACATCCTTAAACCTGGGTACAAATGTTTTGGACATTTGGGTTCACACATTCAGCTCCGCTGGGAGCTGAGATTTATTTCTGCTGTTTGCATAAAGCACAGTAGACTTTATAACAGTTATTTTACTGCAGAGCACCACAGCGTAACGTTATTGATGAAAGAGAATTTTCACTGATGCTGGAATGCACATCAGTATTGACTGACATGATGCATTCAGATGGCACGAAAATCAAAGAGAACCTCTGGTAAAAATGATTGTACCCCACCAGGCTGGTTGTATGAGATCACTGGTTGCAATATGAATGGACGTTCTCATAATGCTGGACATGGTGTTTATGTTTATGAATAAAGTCCTGCCTTCAACAAAAAGAGCCAGTCAGCTTTTACCCACAGTTTTGATTATTTTGCTCTCTCCCCATTCACTGAGGATGAAGCCTAGTCTGACTTGGATAGATGATCTTTTCTAAAAGAAGTTTTGTCATTTTTTTTATTAGAATGTGAACGATCTAAATTCTATACTTATATCTCATATTATAATAGCTCAGTATCTTCTGAAAATCTGGCATGTTTGATGTCAAACTGTCAAAGCATCTTGAAGCGGGCTGGCACAGAAGCTTCAGACTTAACGTGTCTACAAACACATCAGCCAGCTCTGGTGAGTGAACACCCAGTGTACAAGATTCATAAATGATAATATAGCTTAAATTGAGTTCCAATCAAATGGACAGCTTTGAGAGAGTATTCCCTTCACATGCCTCTGAGAACCAACACAGCACTCTGCTTCAGCCGTATGTTGTAATACTGAACAGAGGGGAAATCAGTCTCTCTCACACCCCCACGCACGCACACACGCACACACGCACACACACACACACACACACACACACAAACAAAAGCAAATCAGTCTGATATTTTCACTGGGGACAGATAAAACTGGAGTTATCAGCGGAATGCACTCCTTTTAACTTTTATTGATATTGCCTCATCTTTGATGGGCAAGTATGAGTATAAACACAGTTAATTCCACTGATTTATCACCAACAGACAGAAGCAAACAACAAGCCACACATGACCATGAGCAGCCACACGCACACACACACACACACACACACACGCACGCACACACACGCACGCACACACAATGCGATGGTCCACACAGCAGTTCAAGAATGTGTTACTATACTGGTCAGTACTATAGTCAAGAAAGAAAGAAAGAAAGAAAGAAAGAAAGAAAGAAAGAAAGAAAGAATAGAGTTGAAGAGAAACAGAGAAATGAACGGAAAGAAGAGAAATGAAGGAGGAAAAAAAGATATAAATGCTCTAGTAAGAATCAGAGTCGTGCTGGGGGTTCAGTTGTTCGCTCGGCTATATTTGACTCTTCTCTGTGGTTTGTTGGGAGTGTCTGAAGCTCCTCAGGTTGGAGCAGTGATTTGTTGTGGTGAGGAGTTGCTCCGAGCTCGTTAAGTTTATAAGCTAAAGCTTGTCCCTTGTTATGGTTACTAATGAACACCGCCATGATGATGATGAAGAGCCTTTTTCTGGGAATCCTTTTCCCCTGATGACTAACAACCCCTGGCTGACTCCTACAGATCAGCTTTAAAACACACACACACACACACACACACACACACACACACACACACACACAAATGGCTGAACAAATTTTAATAAAGGTCATTTACTGGGACAGTCACCAGAAATAGCCATTCAAAAATGTGAAAGATATTTCTCATGTCCAGTTACCCTTCACGGACACCTCCTTCTTCTGGATGAGGGGTAGATGGAAGGAGTTGGGGTTGGAGTACACTTGTCAAAGTACGCTTCCTGAACTCCTCACACAGGCCCAGTCATACAAACTCCTTTCTTAACTGTGTGGAATCAAGAAGGAGGACAATGTAAAGTACTGTGGTGACATCACTAGGAGCTTATCACCATTCCTGATAGGACATTACAATATAAACACTGAATATTACAAAATGAACATAGCCTAAATATCTTACATACCTTTTGAATACACAATCATAATGTACATAATCAGCTATTTTGACCTTATCTATAAAATGACCTTATCTATTTTATGTTCTAAGCTAATGTAGGGAGGAGCTTGGGGTTTATAAGCAGGGTGTTGGGAGGTATAGGGGATCCATCCATCCATCCACCCTATCATCCATCCATCTGTACATATGTACACTGATCATTCATAACACTATAACCACCTTCAGACAGTAGTCCATCTGTTTCTCTGCAGAACTTGTTCACCTCCTTTCACCCAGTTCTTCAATGGTCTGGACTCCACAGAACCCCCACAGAGCAGGTATTATTTGGATGATGGGTCATTCTCAGTACTACTATGACACTGACATGGTGGTGAGTTAGGGTTTGATCTGTTAGTGTCCACTCCTACCTACTTGCAGCACCTTGTAGATGTGAAGTCAGAGACGGAAGCTCATCTGTTCCTGCACAGTTTGTGTTGGTCATCCTATAGTCCTTCATCAGTGCTCACACGATGCTGCCAACAGGATGCTGGTGGCTGGACATTCCCATTCAGCAGTGACACTGAAGTCTTTAAAAACTCCAGCCGCACTACTGTGCCTGATCCACTCATACCAACGCAACACACACTATCAAACCACCACCATATCCATGTTACTGCAGTGCTGAGAATGACCCACCACCCACATAATACCTGCTTTGTGGTGATCCTGACAACTCAAGAACAGTGAAAGGAGGACAACAAGGTATGCAGAGAAACAGATGGACTGATTTTTGTATCCAACTTTAACATTAACCTCAGCAGCCACAAACAAATCTATTCCTTAGTGTGTGTGTGTGTGTGTGTGTGTGTGTGTGTGTGTGTATATACAATTATAGGTGTCCATAAGGAATATTGCACTAATCCTCAGGAGACACCTAATTCAGACTCTTATTTTCTTTATAAACAAGATATACAGCAGGCTGATGAGTGTGTATCCCTGCATCATGTTACCCAGCCACCATCTGTAACACACACACACACACACACACACACACACACACACACACACACACACACACACACACACACACACACACTCACACACACAGAGTATCACTTGGTTGGTGGTTGGGGTAATCAGCTGTGTAATTGGACAGATAACTGAGGCCTCTACACAGAATACGATAGTCCACTCAAATCCTCCCTAAACCTACACAGTGTAATGTCTTTGTGTGGGGTGTGTGTGTTGGGTGGGTGGGGGGACAAGGGATAAGAGAGCAAGCAAGTGTACAAGAAAATGAG
>CM067518.1:24551558-24659058 GCA_034509495.1 Acestrorhynchus altus
AGTGGCCCTACCTTCTTCTAGTCCAACTGGACAACACTTGTCCGCATACTGCTGCCGTCTCAAGAGCTCACCTTGAAGACACAGGTACTATGCCATGGCCGGTCACATCAACAGACCTATCCTTGATTGAAAATGTGTGGGATGCTACTGGACTCGCTATCAACACTCCACCAAAGTACAAAGTACAAGGTAGCCAATTTGCTTAGTGTAGGTGTAGGTATCATATAGTGGAAACGTACCACTATACCACACTGTACACTATACCACATCAAAAAAACTTAAAATGCTAATTAAATGCATTCTGTGGAACCTTTAAATTGTCTAAAAAGTTAATAGCCAATTGTTTGGACCAATGGAAATAATTCAAAATGATTTGGAAGGAAAAAATAAAGTTCTTTTATCTTTTATTTGCCATAGATACATGTGTTTCCAATGACAGCAACACAATGAGTGAACTTCAGATGTCTCCATAAACACATTTTAATAACAAATTACTGGCAAATAAAAGAAATTCACAAAATCTCTCCAGAAACGTGGTGATAACATCCCCACCATCTGTTCAAAAGATAATCCTTGAACATAGAAGCATGAGCTTGGGCAGAAAGAGTTCATTCAGTAAACTCATCCTGGTTGCTCATTCATGGTCCACTACAACAGCTGAGAGCCCTCAGCACCAGTCTCTCTGCTCGGGCCATGTCAGGGCCACTGCTTAGATCCCACTGTCACCTTTCCAGAAACCGCAAACCACAAACAATGCAGTCAGACCAGATGTGTCCACTTTGGACAAAAAGCTGCTGACCTCCAAAACTGGACCTGAAACAGGACAAAATAAACACAGCCGTGGAAAGCCGTGAATAAAGAGTGTCTTACAGCAACAGTCGCTCACAGGAAGGGTGTCAAACACTAACCTCATTAAGTGCTGTGTTGGACGCTTCCCGAATCTGTGAATTCATGGCAAAAATGCAGCTTTTTACATGTAGCCTACTGGTTGCAGCTGCTGATACTCTGAGCCCAGCTCCCTAATGAGAGTTTTGTACATGGAAGTGATTCTGTGAACTTCAAACACTGTTGTCTCTACACTGAAAAAATAACTCTACAAAACTAGACAGTTCTAAAACACCAAAACCGTCACAGACATCTCTGCTTAATTAGTTTATGCCCCCAAAAATGATATAGACTCACCCATTCAAGCCCTAAAGCTGTGATGTGTTCAAATGCAATGGCCATCTTTGGAGAACATGGTGTTGATTTCTGTAGTGTGTTTCCTCAGGTGATCTTTGCCATGATTCATCTGCAGACTTTGATATCGGAACAGGTAGATATCGGAAAAGGTGAACCAGAACAGGTGAACCAGGCCTCTTATATCAGTGTCTGCAGGAAGGAAACTCAAAGTCAAATGAGCCCGGAAGCTCAAGCAAGGGAAACGCACACTCATCATCAAAAAAATATAGAATAGAATAGTAGTTGCAACAGGTGTAGAGGTTCCGAATGGTGTCCTGTGATAATCCATCCCATGCAACTTGAGTGTTCTCACTCAGTGAGTGTTGATAGTGTGTCCAATAGCATCCCACACATTTTCAATCAGGGATAGGTCTGGTGTGGTGCTGATCATGGTGGTTTCATTGGTATTCTACACCAAGCAGTATTCATCACTGAAACATTTTGAGGGACTCCGCAATAATCTGGTAACACACCATTGTGGTCTTTGGTGACATTGACATGGTGTTAAGGGCAGTCATCATAGCAATCTGTAGTCATCTGTCAGCCATCTGCCAATGATGCTGGCACTAACAGGATAACTAATGGGGGCATCACTGCTTGGTGAATGTTGGCGATCATTGTCACTCTGCACATGTAGAACAATCTGTGAGTTCTCTGTCATATATGTCTACCTGATCATTCATGTCACTAGCACATGCCTTCTTCTAGCAGCCAAGAGTGTCCTACAGTATTGTCAGTATATCAAGCATGGCTGTAAACAACTGCATTCAATATGCCTATTCTCCCAGTTTCTGTATTAAAAAAATCACATTTTGATGCATTGTTACACTCCTAATGGCCAATGTGTGCATTATATAATCAAGCAACAAATCCTCCAGGAAGATGTTTTAGAAAGCAGTAAATCTTACGAAGATTTACGAAAAACGTGAGCCAAAAGTGAGGAATGTCCAACAGGAGTGTTCCTGACCTCTTCCAGACAGAGTTTTCTGGCTAACTTAAAAATCATGCTTTGGGTTCTTGCGGTGCCTCTTCACGAACAATAAAAAGTTTGTGCTAGCCATCCTCTAGCCTTCTCAGTGAAAGGTGTCTGACCACAGAGCCCCTCTTAGTAATATATATTTGGGTAGTGACAATGGTGTATAAAAACACCATCAATACATTTGTGCCTCAAACACTCATACCAAAGTCAGTGTCATGAATAGTCATGTAATATGGGTCATATATCACAGGACAGAGGTGTTTATATTGGTTTTATATCACAGGACATAGGTGTTTATATGGGTTTTATACCACAGAACAGAGGTGTTTATATTGGTCTTATATCACAGAACAGAGGTGTTTATATAGCTCTTAAATCACAGGACAAAGGTGTTTATATTGGTCTGACCGAAATAACTTTGGACATGGTAGCTTGTGTAAGTACATAGACTAAGCTGCTAGGCTTGGACAGTTAGCTACTTCTTTGTCTTCAACACCAAGCATTTCTTGTCAGTACTATAGTACTGCTAAAAACAGGCCTCTTTCTTTTAGTAAAAGTGTCTGTAAAGTCTACATGTTCCCCTTATAGGGACTAACTTTCCCTTGGCCAGCAAACGCTGCGGTTCCGTCATATTTCTTTTGGTCTGGGAGTCGTTACCTTGGCAACGAACGTGCGTGAATACGGGGGCGGAGCTTCTAAATGAAGGGGTGTGGCTGTGGATCAACAATCAATCAACAGTCGTTTACAGAAATCTGACAAATTAAACGAAGCCTTAAAGACGAGTGGGCCTGGCGGTTGGGGAACCAGCTGGTTCGATTCCCGGAACCGGCAGGACGTGAGCGCCTCTGCGGGGGCCTGTTACCTTTAATGGGTTCTCGGGGACGGTGATTTAAACTGGAAACAGTTCAATAAGAGAGAAAATGAAAACAGAAGACTTTGGGAGAGGGCTGTACTCCCCACCCACCAGGACCTGTACCGTCCCAGTCCACTATGGGGCGCTGTAGTCAGGACGCCACACTTCCCCTCACCATAACAGGACATGACGGTGATCACAACAGTAACCGGGGGTGTGTGTGTTCAGTCCGGAGCCTTTTGTTTAGTTTAATGCCTGCTTTTCCTAAAACCCGACAGACAGCAGTGTCAGTACCGAAACAGATATCTGTAGTTCTCAAAACGCTGTACCCCTTCCCAAGTAAGTGCTTCATTTCTGATGTTGGTTCCTGTAGTGGAGAAACGGTCAGTCTGTAACTGGTGGCTCTCAAACCCCAGACTAAAGGGCATTTATGCGGTCATGGTTGGTGTGTACAGCTGTTCAGTTCGCACGGGAGGGCATTTATGAACTATAAATGACATAAAAAAGCAGAAATCCAGGCTCGAGAAGCCAGCTCACAAACAATGGCTTCATTTAGATTCCCAGCCCTGGTCCTGGGCACCCCTGCCCCTGCACGTCTTGGCTTCAACTTCCCCTGCACATCTGAAGGGCTTTTCACATTTGTCTTGCCCCTACATTGTGTTTAGTTTTGCTTAGTAGGACTAAAAACACAGTGCACCCCACAGTGTTTATGAGTTGAAAATGCAAATTGTGTTGAATTAACAAGGATATTTACGATGATACATTGTTCCAAGTACTTGGCAGTAGTACAAGTGGAATTAAAACACACCCTGGACGTCCTTTAGTAGATTTGATATTTGTGTATGTTTCAGTATTATCCCTTCTCAGGACTTTTATTTTGAAATTTGAACACTCTCTGCCAAAGAGAGCAAACAGCCCCTCCCTTCTCTTTGTCCTTTGTAACCACTATCTGGGTGTGTGACTTTGTTAACCCCGCCCCCTCCTGCTGATCAGTCAGAGTCTGTCTGCAGGTTGCACATGCACTGCAAGCTGCTTTGGCATTTAAACCGGGGTTTGCCTGCAGCTGGCTGCAAAGTGCGAATCACGGGTTGTAAGACTTAATGAGCTGATTAGTTGAGTCAGGTGTGTTGGGAGCAGGGGTGCATCAGGAACGGGGTTGAGAAACACTTTTAAGGCATTAACAGCAAACATTTCTTGTGGTTAAAGATGTTCATAGATGTTAGTGCAAGAGTGTTCAGAGGAAACAGAGGAATTCTCTGTCAGAGGTAAAGCTTGGTAAAGGGATTGGTAAAACTAGATGGTTTGTGCTGTTCATAGATTTTAAATGTGGGAATGTAGTTAGTTCACTACCTACGTGCAAGTGTGTAAACTGATGTTTCCCACTTTTCTCTCCTTCTGGATGAATGCAGGAATCAAACCCATGTCCTCCAGTTAGAGGATCCCAAGCAGCTCAGTCTGATCCGTCAGTGTATTGTAGGGAAATTCAGATTCATCCCTTGCAATTCTTAAGACAGTTGTGTTGCCATAACTAATAATTACCTAAACTGATCTTTTAAGAGACTGGCTGAATGTTTTGGGGACAGATATTGCTTGTAGACCTTATTATTTTTTGCTTAATCAGTCATTTTAATGCAATTGTGGTGTAAATACTAATCTAATCTATGATCATTCATGCTTTTTTGGGAGGAAAGGTCTTCCTAGTAGCCATTAACTTCTCTCAGAGCAATAAATGATATTAGTAAGCTCACTGGCAAGGTTGAAATGTTTGGAGGTCCAGTGCAGTGTGTTGAAACTCTTCTCTGTACTGTTTGGGGAAAGTGTCGAGGAAGCACACATCTGCAGAAGGTTCAGCAATGGCAACTGCATCCATAAGCCATTAGAGCCACCCTGACGCCAAATTACCACCTATATTTGGTAGGATACACTCACGGGGTGACACACAGTCATGGAACATTAACTGCCATGTCTTCAGTAACAAACTAAGTAGATATATAACTATGAGTCTTTTATTGTTTCTCCACCAGGTTACGTTTGAATGGGACATGCGCTTGTAAAGGTCTAAGCTTACTCCGTCCAAAGAAGCTTCATGGAACTTGTGGAACAGAGTAACGATGTGGTGCTGGACATCATCATTACCAACGTGGTTTCTGTCTTCAGGACCAGGTGCCATCTAAACCTCCGCACCATCGGCCTGGAGGGGATTAATGTCATCTACAAACCAGAAATGGGAGTAAGTTACAGCAAATAGTCAAAACTAATCATAAAACATAGATAGTTATGACTTGCAACATCTTGAGATCTAGCAAGAAAATAATGGTAAACAAACGTAAACATACTGCTCGCTATCGGCAGCTGGAGTCTAACACAGCAAAAATGGCCGTGCTCTCTGTGGGTGGGTAGATGGCACATGATAACCAGTGTGATGCTGACCAGCATAGGCATCTGTTAGCTGCTGTTTGTGAGCTGGGGACCCAGCACTTTCTTTCAAGTGCCCAGCAATGATGCGATGGCAGCAGTTTGAAAAGAGCCAGTGGTTGGATTCACATGTATTGGAGGAGGTGCTTGTCTTCACCCTCCTAGTGACAGGAGCATGGAACGTGATGGAGTTGGGGTGGGTAACTGGTACTTTCAAATTGGGGTGAAAATAAAATAAGGCTAATTGATTTCTAGGAAATAATGATTTGAATTTAAAAACGGGAAACGTCTCACTGTTTATTGGTTCTGTTTTCGTCCTTTCAGAAAGTTCTGATGAAGTTAAGGAAACCTCGCATCACTGCCTCCATATGGTCATCAGGGAAAATCATTTGCACTGGAGCAACAAGGTCTTGAAATGAAAGAAAGCTCTTTATTCAATGTAGTTTTTGACTTAAACAGTTGCAAATCAACGTTACCTTCATTTCTCTTTGTAGTGAGGATGACGCTAAAGTGGGTGCCAGACGGTTAGCTCGCTGCCTCCAGAAGATAGGATTCAAGGTTTACCTTTAAGCTTGTTGTTGCTGTTACATGCATACTAACACAATGAGGAGTTGCTTAATGTAAAAGACTGCTGTTGTGAGCGTGTGTTCGTGTTTATTTCTCTCCTGCAGGTGAAATTTTCAGATTTTAAAGTTGTAAACGTCCTGGCAGTTTGCTCCCTGCCTTTTCAGATTCGTCTCATCGAGTTCACGAAGAACAACCGTCCCATTGCCAGGTAAAACATTTTGCTCCACCCATGCGTCTCAGGCATCCTAGGATTAAATTCATGTTTTGCTGCATATTGTGATTGTGATTAGCCCTGCAATGTACTTTGGCTTTATTTTCACTGAAATACAATACCATGATCTGTGAAAACACTCAAAAAACACTGTGATTGGATTAGATAATCGTAGCACAGGAAAAGAAAAAACAATCCAGCATAAATATTGAAAATGTGTATGCCGTGGCACTGCCCAAGAAACATTAATGTAGGTTAATTACTTAGTTATTAACCTTAATGCATTTTGGAGTCTCACAGGGATCTGTTTCATGGCCTATTAAACAGGTGTAAATGAAAGTGTAGTTATGAGAATGAAGAACCGAATGCAGGTTGGACCTCCTGTATATACAGGATTTATTACCTAACAAAACACAGAACATGAACAGTGCATGTAGGTCCTGAGACTGTAATTGGTTACCACTTGTCCATAGATAGATGGACGCCATTGCAGATCATTGTCTTAGAAGAGTAACAGCTCCCTCTAGTGGTAGTATGGTAGAGTGTTTGTGTATTCCCGTATTGAGCATGCGTGGTCAGTGTATTAATGTGCTATTCTTCAGCATGATTTTTTAAAATGTATTTATGGTTTTGTTGTTTTCTTTAGTTATGAACCTGAGATCCACCCTGCTGCTTCATACAGAATTAAAAACCTCAGGGCTACAGTGCAAGTGTTCTCCACTGGCAGTATCACAGTAACAGGTAAAGTGCAGACTTTTGCCTTTAGTCTGAATTTACTACTGGAAGACTTTGCTTGTCATCTGAAAACGGAAGGCTATTTCTTTGTTCTGATTTATTTAACACACAGTTCCTAAACCTGGTCCTGCAGAAACCCTTGTCTTGCATTTTTTTTAACTCATGAATGGCTCTTAAACATCGGATTGTAGGATCCAGTTTATTAGGAGTAGGAAAACACTAGTTAGATATTGGTTTGCTGATGTCCAGTACTTTCTATAAACTTACCTTCTGAGCCTGGAAAAAATAGCTGCACCCAGAAGAAATGTTGGATTGCAAGATAAAAGTTACCGGAAAAAACAAATGATTACATTTTTACACTGAAATGGGAAATGTTTGAGCTACACATACAGAAGTAGTGTCTCTGAGTAGGGCGTCAGACAGCCATGTTTACTAGTTTAAAATGCGATATTTTATCCCACCGAGCTTTAGATGTTCTCACTCGGTTCTTGCAGATGGTGTAGTAGGGGTGGAGTGTTGATAGTACGTCCAATAGCATCCCAAACATTTT
Source organism: Acestrorhynchus altus (assembly GCA_034509495.1). Classification (NCBI taxonomy): domain Eukaryota; kingdom Metazoa; phylum Chordata; class Actinopteri; order Characiformes; family Acestrorhynchidae; genus Acestrorhynchus; species Acestrorhynchus altus. Next base: position 24,559,090 of record CM067518.1, read on the forward strand.
CAATCAGAGACAGGTCTGGCGGTGGTGCTGACAATGTTGCCTCCACACAAAGATTCGTTAGTTGTCCACAAAACAAAAGGGGTCTTGCATCATGCAGCTGTCTGATACTAACAGGACGACTCATGGAGAGCATCACTGATCACTAAACGTCCACAATCATGGCTGTTAGATCACTGCATGTCAGTCAGTTAGTTCTGCAACCCCTTTCAAACTCAAATTGCTTTCGGACTCTTGCTTGCAAAGGATGTAACGAACTCAATAGCACTAGTGGAAGGCATGCACAACAAGGTGACTTAATATAGTTAATCAGGTACAGTGATGAGGCCTGCGCTCGCTTTCGTCACATTCACAGCCAGGTGTGAAACTTTGCATGTCTCATGAATGTGCTCCTCATTTTTCATTCCTGATGGTTGTTTCTTTCTGGGTGCAATTCTTTTTGACAATGAGTGTATATATAGAAATTTGGACAAAATTTTCAATCCTACCAGCCATGAATCCACGAAGTGCTGTGTATCTTTACAAAAACATGCTGGGGAGTGGTACTCCAGCGCTCAAACACACCCACTGAATCGTGCAAAGCACTGAACTGAGCAGTGCGGTGACCTTTGTGTATGGAATTTTGGGAACCTGCCAAGTAAAGTTGATCCAGTCAGGTCTTGAGATTTCCCACATATCAGTGTAATAATGCTGGACTTAAAGGAAATGTAAAAGGCTTATTTGCTCTTTAATAGTCCGTCCATGGCCTACAAATGTAATTAAAATATATGGAACATTCCATAGGATTTGTCTTTGTTCAGTGCTGTCGCTGCATTTTCCTATGGAGGGTAAACCGATTACGGCATTAACCACATAACTTTAAGATTTACCCACTGATTCAGCCACTTGAAGGCTGCTCAGCATCTACTGTGAGGAAACACTCTTTCTGAAGCTAGTAGGCCAACCAGCAGCCCATTTCCAAGTTATTAATAAGTAATGTGTGTATTTTATGTCCATATTTGTTTAATTTTAGATCATTTCCAGACAATTAATTTGGGGGTGGGGTGATGATAGCCCTGTTAGCCCCCTCCCCATTTTGGAGCATTTCTATTCTTCTATTTGGAACTTTGAAATAAAATTGCTTTTTCATCCTTCTAAGGTTGCTATTTTGGAGTTACAATATTTTACACGACAGCAACGAATCTTTATGTTGTCCATCTTTGAATGTGATCCTTGAATTTCTGATTCAACCCCCCCTCCTTTCTTCCCAGGACCAAATGTTCAGAATGTCACCTTGGCTGTGGAACAGATATACCCGTTACTGCTCGAGTGTCAGAAAAAGCTGATGTGAAGTACACATGTACACACACACACACACACACACACACACACACACACACAAATTCACCGTCTGAAATGAAGAAGCACCTTATGAGTGAATGTGTTTGTGTTTTAAGAATAAACTGTTGTACTGTATGTCAGAGAGAGACAGGCCCTTTTCAGTCAGTTTGATCAACTTGTTTTTTTTTTTTTTTTTTTATCAAATGCTGTTTTACTGCATGGTCCCCAAACTTGATCTGTGGATGAGAAGCAGTGGATATTTTTAATGTTGGAGTTTTACAGAAACTGAGGCAGAGACGAGTTTTAGTGGAATGACGTCTGGTGACGGGTGAGGTTAGACTATTAAAGAGAGGATAAAGGGCAAATACACTAGAGACATGAAACAGGAAATGATGTAATAATGACATACTGCATTCTGCTGAACAAGAAATTGGAGGTTTGTGAGATGTTCTGCAGGATACATGTTTATGTAAATGTTCCCATTTTGTATTTTATAATAAAGACTTAATAAACTGACATTGATGCTACTTGTCCTATTTTCTCATTGGAGGACTAGCAGGGGAGGGTAAACTAGGAAACTGAGCGCAGGAATAGGGAGGAGATGGGAAGATGAGGTGCAAAAACATTCATAGAAAATGTAAGTTTATAGAGTTTCAGACAGGATCCTCTTTCTTCACAATAATGCAAGTGTAAAGTCCATCAAAATCATTTTTTTCAGATATTTTTCATAGATATTTAACTTATTGATACAGTGGTGCTTGAACCTTTTCTATATTTAGAACAAAATCAAACAAATGAGACAAAAACATCACATTCGCTCATTTATTGAGGAAAATGATCCAGTGTTGCATATATGCATGTTTCCTTTCTGTGTCTGATAAAACACTCCTGCAACTAAACGTTTCTGGTAACTTGATTAGTTCTGGACATCAGCTTGAAGGAATTTCAGGAATAGACAGCTTCCAATTTTTTGGGTTTCCTCCCACGCACTGCTTGCATCAGGTCCTTACACATTTCTATTGGATTAAGGTCAGGTCTTTGACTTAGCCGTTCCAAAACTTTATTCTTCTAACCATTCGTTAGTAGAATTACTTGTGTGTTTGGGGTCGTTGTCTTGTTGCATAACACAGATACTCTCACATACAACTCACATTTTTGTTAAGAATTAGCTGGTATAATTCAGAATATGTTCAGTCAATGATGGAAAGCTGATCTGGTCACATTTATGCTGAAATGTAGAATTTTTAAAGGGTTATTAAACATCTAAGCAGCTCTGTATCTGTTTATCTCCACGGCACCATTTAAGCACGTGAGTCTTCCAAATACGTGCACACCATGATTTACGATTTAAAAAGAAAACAGCAGTATAATACATGTAATATACATATAATCATGTTATAAGTATGTTATAATCATGTTATAAGTATTTATATTTATAAATGTAAAAATGCTTCCTCGCCGTTCACTGCCGCCTGTTTGCTCTTTCCTCCGTCACAAAAACATAACTGATGCAGAACAGACCACAAAGACAAGTCTCTAATCTCTGATGAGCCTTGACACTAATCTTGGCCTTTTCTCTCGCTCTCAAAAAAATTCTGTCCACACCAAACTTGTTTTTTTTTACCAGAATAGAAATTTTATTGTGCCTTCACAATAAGGGCAGCTCTCAGCATTTGGACAAGTGCTATAACTTTATCTTTTCGTTGTATTTTTTCTCAAAAAAAAAAATCAAAAAAAAAAAATCACAAGATTACAGTCAAAACTGATCCAATTTCATAATTATAGGAATTCCAAGCATGAAACATGATTCATTCGCATGTCAAAAGCTCTCCACTGAGTTTCATTCCTGTTGATCAATTCCTTCAGCTATTTTTAGTTGGTTTACTTTGGCAACCAGTTGCTCTGTACAGCCCGTCAGTGCAGTCACATCAAATGACTGTGTTGTTTTTCAGACTTTATGCACACTTTACTCACGGCCCGAATCAGATTTTGTGTAAACATTTGGAGACTATGAACACTACAATTAATATTGTCGCTGTCCAGTGAAAAACATCTTCACAACAGCAACTTTACAGGAGAAGGCAAAATCCCTCTCAACTGTGAAATGGGAGTGAATAGAAAATAAGAGATTATATTACTTGTTTTAGAACATTTCTATTGGTCTACTGAGTCAAAATTATTTATGCAGTGTTTTACAAACGACTTACATACAAATGATTAGTTCTGCTCAGATTTTGTGAAAGAGGCTCATTGTTTCTAATTTTTTTTTACAGTGTTTAAAATGTTTTTAGGGGAAAAAAACCTTAGATCTGAGCTCTACACTGTGATATAGGAATTCTTTCCCAATGCATCACACAATTATAAAGAAAGGTTCATGAATAGAATTAAAGAACGTATTGAAAAACCTTAAATCCATCGCAACCAAAACCCTTTTTTATATCCAGGCTTTACAGATATCTGTATCTGTACCTGCACACGTACCAAAACTACTCTACACATTTCCATAGTATCTGTGTTCAAGGTGCTTAAAAAATATTAAGACAATAAACACTTGCGTTTGTGCTGAACCTCAGTTCATGTGTGGAAAACAGATAACACTCAACATCAGCATCTGTTTCACTGACGGTGTTCTCTGGGTTACTGTGGTCAGAGCAGTGTCGTAAGCAATCACGTCCCTAGATCTTCTAATAATTAGGACATCCATCCTTCCACCACTGTTCCATCAAACTCTCTCTCTCTCTCCTGACCACAGGTTCAGGGTCACACTGCTGCTAGGGACTTCTCCTCCTGGGGTGGATCAGCCCTGGGTTTCTTTTGACATGTGTGGCATAAAAATGTTCCATCAAGGTGGTTCCTGCAAAACAAGTCCCTCCGGTCAGGAACACACATGTAAAGAATGAGAGGTGTTCAAATGTGTACACGAGGGCTGCGTTTGTTCATGAAGTGTCATGTCTTTTTGCAACGGCACTGTTTTAACTGTGTATTACATTTTCTTACCATCTTCGTAACAAGGATAAAGGCATTATCGGAGCTAATTTATCATTATCATGTCATAAAAATGTAAAATTTGCAATATTTGTTTCAAAATCAAACATAAAATCAGGGTGGAGTTGATGTTAAGCTGCAGATGATTATTGCAGAATAATGACTGGGTTTAATGTCTGATTACACTTTCACAAAAGCTCAATTTTGAAGAATCTCTTATGTTGGTTGGTTTGTTGATGTTAAAAATTACAGTGCTGTCGTTATGAGAATGAAAACCTGTGTGGACAAACATACAGGCTCTATAAAGTTAACCACTAAATATAATTCAATGTAACGTTATGACAGTGAATCCAGCAGATTCTCTGAGATCACCTGGTGCACCACCTTGGGACATGTACCATAGTTTGTGAACCAGTGTTCTAAACGAAACCCTTAATTTTACATACTAAAGAAAGAAATTAGAGATTAAATGTAGGACGACAAATGTTACAGTATATTTTACGTGTTGAACTAAGCAAATAGATTAGAATTTGCATTCGTCTTCAGCCAGTGCTCCAAAATTTGCATTGAGGTAGAAGATTTCCCTCTAACGAAAACAACAAAACCTGTCATTTCCACAGGTACACTGCATTTTAGTGGACTTGGTTTTAATGTCACGCACTGCTTCACACCTGACACCTACACACCTACTGACAACTACACAGATATTCTATTTTAGATTAAAAAGAAGGAAACTATTTGACCTGGAAGCAGCTCAGAGAGGTGCGTGCCTAGTTCATAAATGTGTGTATTTGTACGTGTCCTCACTTCATGGCGAGCTCTTTGGAGATCTGCTCCAGGGATCGTCCCTTTGTTTCGGGCACAAACACCATAACAAACATCAGCAGCACAAAGCTCATAGCAGCATATGAGAAGATCACACTGGGAAGACCAATCCTCTCTGTAAGCACAAAAACAAGCATATGACATTCCCGTGCATTTCTGCTACTCGGACACAGGAATTCCTCCCGGAAACATTATTTCTCCTTTTCAGGAAGGGTTCGTGTAATTATCTACACTCCATCTGTTTTTTAAATGATATAAACTGGACTCTGAGATGCTCAGCGGTCTAACGTGAAATCACTATGATCTATCGCAGGTTCAAGGAGAAACTCAATCACTACGGTTGACTTTTCCACCTATAAATGAACATCTGTCTTTGACGGTTACTCTTATTAATCCTGGCACTTTTTAAAACTGTTGGCAGAGTTTTTCTTTTCTTTTATTTACATTTCCCCCCATTTCGTAATGCCGTTTAACCCACCCACTCACCAGGACTTCCCCAGTCACTTGCAATGCTACCAAGGGTACAAGCACATGCTTCCTTTAATACAATAAAGTCAGTGATGGTGCTCTGATACATCAGCTAATGCCTGTACCACCCACAATCACAGTGGGAGGGCCATCAATGCACCCAATTGGCATTTGGGCTCTGACCACTGATAGCGAAGCACCATGACCCAGAATTCACACTTGGTCCTCTGGCCATAGTGCCAGTGCCTTTAGTTGGCATGGATTAACTGACCCGTGTAAGGTTTAAGGAGAGCATTCTGCACACTTTACATACAGTCTTTAAGGGCTTCAGCCACACACACAAACCCACACATCTAATGGTCTGTGTGTGTGTGTGTGTGGAACCAAATGTGTTCTTTTCCACATAATATTAAGTTTAAAGTGCTCTTCCAATTCCAATAATCTATCCCAAAATCCCTTTTGGAGATTATAGGTCAAAGTTCAGATATGCAAGTCAAATAAATCTCTAGGATAAAACCAAAAACATGGAAAACACCTTTTGGAAACTTGCCTCCACATGTTCAAGCAAATCCATATTTATGTGAACTGTGTGTGTGTGTGTGTGTGTGTGTGTGTGTGTGTGTGTGTGTGTGTGTGTGTGTGTGTGTGTATATGTAAATTGTACACTTCCAGCTGCATTTTGATTAATTGTGGGTCAGCTGTGCTGATGTCTGTACACTTATTCAGGTGACATTGAGAAATTCAGCTGCTGTCTGACTGAATACCTAACACAGGATTAATGAACCACACATGCTTACTTAGATTCAAAGCTAGTCAAACGTGCACAGCTCTCTTTTTTATAGGATATTAAGGCACAATTGGCTCCAACTCACATCTTTCATATTTTTTACTATCAGCAGCCTGTCGTTATTAAACAGCAGGTTAGTAACACCTGGATCAGCCATTTTCCAGCTGATCTCTTATGAAAATGATTAGCTAAAGAACAGTGTTACTGATACTATTTAATGAGCGTAATTATTCAAACGGGTTTCTCCAGAATTCTGCACAACAATCTTTAAAAACGTCTCACAGGTCACATGGTAATCTGCTAATGATAGGGCTCGGCCAAATTGTTTTGTTTTATATCGACTAGTGAAGTCAACAACTACTGGTCTGTTTAGGTCAGACAAGTATGACATCATCATGTAAACCATTGTGTTAAATAAAGCCGTTAAACTGAAACTGGAGGAATATGATTCAATAATTACTGTAAATTGTTCAGCAAATACTACAAAACTAATATGCAAGTTATGCAGTTACATAACATCATGTTTTGCTAAGAGAAACCAAAGGGAAAACATCTTCCATAAGCAGGGCCAAGTTTCCTTGTAAGAGTAAAGATATTATGTTCTCATGTTCTTCAGGGTAGATCTCTGATTCACCAGAAGAATGTGTCTACAATGCAGCGTGAGAAAAGAAGAAACCGCCACAGTCCAGAGTGCACTTTAACTGTTCATCCGTAAGCGCACTGGTGCTGCTGGATTAAATGCAACGTATCCGTTCCATCCTGGATCCAAATTAAAGGGGCTCATCCTGGCATAGTTCAAAACCAAGAGTTGGAAGTGAACCTGAAACCCAAACTCTGAACCTCAAACACGGTCACTTCCACCTTCAAAAGCAAAACCTACAAAAATAAAACTGTAAACTGGGCCGATTCCAAAACCCCTAAACTGTTACATAACAAAGACATGAGGACGCAAGCAGGGACACATACTAGTCTAAAAGCAAACCCCTGCAGACACTACAACAATCTCTTCAGCTAGTTAACTGCCTATCATTCTGACTGGACACTGAGAGGACAAAGAGAGGACTGCAAACCTATCCAGTAAGGATTTTAAGGAAGAATCACGGTTCCTGTTACATGTTACAGTGTTAAAAACAATGCTATGCTCTGGTATGTGGCTGCTGTGAGCTGTCACAGTGACATGAACCAGAGAGTCAGAGCAGAGTTGTTTTTTTCTTTTAAGCCCTGCCAAAAAAAAAAAAAAACAGAAAAGAAAAGTGTCACGTTTCACTTTGAGGTAAAATAACAGGGTTGTAAATAGGCTGTAGTTGTACAGGTAGTTTTTGCCCCCAAAGTCACATGCATACCATCATCAAATTGCAACTCAATACTCAGTAACTGCATTCTATCACACGTTTAAGGCTACAAATTCAATTAAATGCATCTATTACAATTAAACATCTGGACAAATCTACAAATTTCTTTGCAGTTTATAAATGGTGTCTAATAGTGTAACAATAATACACAATATACTAGTATATTTTAAGGTGTTTGTTTGCCATATTATCTTTGTTAAGTCCTTTTATATGATCTTTTGTAATAAATTGTAAAGAAATCATTCACAGGCCTGTTTTCTATATAACAACAATAATATTTAATCATCAAAATAAGTGGTGGGTTACTTTTACAATAGCTTACTAATATAATCAACAGCGATAACACTAATCTATATCAGAATGTACCTTGAGTCTGCATCACTCTTGTGAATATGACTTACCTGTTACGCTCAGGAAGGTCATTGATATGAGCAGGTTCATGGCCCAGTTAAAGGCAGAAACCACGGACACAGCTTTTCCTCTGATCCCAGTGGGGAAGATCTCGCTCAGAACTACATAGACCACTGCACACAGAGAACACAATACTGAAGAATATCAAGAATAAAAATCATACAAAATGAGCCTCCTGTTCCTTTGTGTGCCATGCGTATCCTTTCTGACCGTGCTCAAATGTTCCGGAGGAACGTCCGAGTGCTTGGATGAATCGAGGCATTCACATGGAATGTTAAGAGCGAGCCATAACAATTAGATTAACAGTAACCTGCTGTTACGTGGGTCATCACGGCATGTTGAAGCCGCTGATCACTGGGGACCCGTAACCACCTGTGATTGTTTGAGAATAACCTAGTCCTTTCAAGAAGGTGCTGTCAGTTCATCATTTGAACATCATCAGCACATGGTCAAAGGCATGTTTGCATTTCCTGGGAAATGGATAAGAAGGTGGGACGACGTCTCTGTTCTAGAGCACTCGATGTGAAAGCCACAAAATACCCAGACCTTCCGTTTAAATGGGTCTTAAAGGTGGTTAATTATGGTGTTGCGATGTAAACAAGAATCAAGTGTTTGCACTGTTATTCCTTCTGGGAAATATTTTAATCACTGCTTTAATGACGTTATCTGAGCTGAAACTACTAGCTTGTGTCTAAATGTCTTAATAACAGTCCTGTCATGGGCTACACCAATTAGAAACAACTACTCGTGTTGTGCACGACAACACAACTACTATGAAACTGACATCCTGGCAACAATATTCAGCGTTCTCACTCAATTTCCTATAATTCTTTCAATTAGATATTTACTCCAAATCAAATATTTAATCCAGCCTTTGATATGATGGGTTGGCAGAGCTGTGTATAGGGAAGAATCTGGAGATACAGTATGTATGACTATACAGGGGGTCACGATTTCAGATATTGTGGGTGATATACTGTGATTTTTTTACTCCCTATTCCAATTTTCCTGGTATGTTTGATAGTTTTGATAGCTCCACAGACCTTTATAGACCTGAAAATTACAAATTACTTATGGGAGACAGTCACACATATTATTTCCAAAAATACATGTAGCTTCAAAATCTCTTTATTTGAGTCTAGCATTTTTAAAATTGCAAAAATTTTAATAATAATTCATTTGATTTATAAGCGCCTTTCTCGACACTCAAGGTCACTGTACAAAATATAACTGCAATACTTTTTTGTATTTGTATTAAATTATTTACTTGACAACAGTCTGAACAAAGTAAAAAAATCTGAACTCAGAGCAGCTGTGCTCATGAGGCCATGATGGATGGTGTGGCACAACACCATGTGGGAGACAGTGGTTCGAGTCCCAGTCTGGGTAACTATGCTACGCTACACCAATAAGAGTGCTTGTACAAGACTCCTAACAGTACTGTGGCTCACCCCTGTAATGTGAGTAATCTTTGAGGTTGCTGTGGATAAGAGCGTCAGATAAATGTAAATGTCATAACCACACCCTCTGCTCTTGTCTGTAGCGTGTGTGTTGTAGGGTTTATCAAATGGATTTTGACCATTTTCCAAGTAGACGTACTCCTTGAAAGGACAGGTTGTCAGGTTGGGGGGCTGATAGGGAAGGTTCTCTAGTTTGCTTCGATAGGTTTATCATGTAGATTACTCTGAATCACAGTTATGAAACCTAGAATACCAGCACGCAGTCACCCAGAAACCCCAGCATTTTTAATGTTATTTATAAATCATTGCTGCTTTTGAGAATCAATACCGTGATCGAAAATGTAATATTGCGATTCTCAAGCGTATTAATATTTTCTTCCACCAACTTTTATGACCAAAATTTTGGACTGTATGAATGATGGTAGATTTACAAATGATTAAAGCATGACTGTGATCAGTTGTTGGACCACTTTGTACATTGTATTTAACAAACAAATAAAGCAACAATATTATATTATTATAATTTTACATTCCTATTCTGACTGGTTGTTTGGGTGAGGCAGTAAGTCAGGTAGTGTTGTATTGGCCTAATAATACTTTAAAAAGTGCTATTTGTGTTACTGGCGTGATACTTACTTGGTCCCAGGCTGAAGGAGAATCCAGCCACATAGACGAGCAGACTGACCAAGGAGATCCACTTCAGTGAAGGTGACACCTCACTCACTGACATGGATTTTAGTGCAACTTCAGCGCTTTCTTTCCCAGGTGGCACTGCTGGCATCTCAGCATTCCTCATTACTCCACTATGGTCCTCTGTAGAGTTTAAACCCTGGTGTTCCTGAGTGTCATTGAAAGGTAGTGAAAGGACAGAGCTTGTTTTATAGTGTGAGTTGTTCACTCGGGATTGAAAGTGGTCATGATGATACAAGCCCTGAGGCAGGTCTGTGTGAAAGTCACTCTCAAATCCCTTCCCCATTGCAGTGTGGTTGAGTATAATGGGGCTTTGGCACAAGCTGGAGACATGGGTTTGGCTCTGGAAGGCAACTGCCCCTAACGTTGCTGTAGACAACGTCATGACAACGGCTCCCAGGCACAGGAAGGCTTTGGGCCCAACTCGGTCCACCAACAAGATTGCAGGAATGGTCCCACCAACTTTAACCAATCCCAACCCAGTAGAGGCTAGAGTGGCTGCCTCGTTGCTATGGAAACCCACACTACGGAGGACAGTGGATGCATAGGCTAACAAGTTGGGTTGTCCTGTTGCCTGCTGCAGGAACACCAACGCCAAACCCACACACAGCCTCCTGCGCATGTTGTCCTGTGAACGAAAGAGGTCCAGAAATCCCTGCTGATTTTCAGCTCCCAAGGCAATCCTTATATTCCGTAGTTCTTCCTCCACAATGTCCAGGCTGGCAGCCCCTCGCAAACGGGCCAATGTGGCCCAGGCTTCTTTCTCTCTCCTCTGGCTGATTAGAAAACGAGGGCTCTGGGGTAGCAGGGGCATTACACAGACCTGAAGGAAGGCGGGAAGAAGCACACCACTCAAAGTGAACCTCCAGCCACCCTCTACGCTTGCAAATGCCCAGCTTAGGCCAAACCCCAGAAGTACCCCCAGGACCACCATCAGCTCATAAACGCACACACACCTGCCACGCCAGGCTGCAGGTGCCACCTCTGCTACATACAGGCATGAGGCTGTACCTGAGAGAGCCACAGCCATACCCACAAACGTCCTCCCCACCAGTAGTGCCCAGAAGGACGTCACACACACACTCAGCAGTGTCCCACATGCACACAGCACTGCTGTGAGGATGATGGAGAAACGGCGGCCGTAACGATCCACGATGCAGCCTCCAAACACAGAGAGGAGGAAAGCTCCCAGCAGAAGAGCCCCCACAGCCTGCTCCTGCTGTGGACATGTGAGGCCCAGAACTTCCCTGAGCTGCAGGAGAGCTCCGGAGATCAGACCCAGCTCGTATCCCAGCATCAGACCGCTGAGGGATGCGACAGACACAGCACACACCACCAGCATTGCACCACGACCTGGAGAATGAAAGAAAGAGAATTAATAACACAGACTCATATAACTGGACACCATTGCAATGACTGCTATTTCTCATTAATCCCTTAAAATCAAAAACCTGTTTTTAAGGGGCCAGACGTCCATTCCTCACTCTTGCTGCCACATATTATAGTTATAATTATAAGCAAATTATAGTAGTAGATACTGTATAATAAGCCTTAAGATTAATAACCAAATAATAAGCTTAAAGTTACATCCTCTAGTTTAGTCAGACTGAATGTCAAGCCTCATGTCTGGAGGAAACCAAGCACTGCTCATCACCTCGCCAACACCATTCCTACAGTGAAGCATGGTGGTGGCAGCATCATGTTGTGGGGATGTTTTAATTCAGCAGTGACTGGGAGAGTAGCCAAGGTCAAGATAAAAATGACTGCAGCGATGTGCAGAGACATCCTTGATGATAACCTGTTCCAGAACACTCTGGACCTCAGACTGGGATGAAGGTTTATCTTCCAGCAGGAGAACAACCCAAAGCACACAGCCAAGATAACAAAGGAGTGGCCCAGCCAGAGCCAGACTTGAACCTGATTGAACAACTCTGGAGATATCTAAAAATGGCTGTGAGAAGTTCTTCAAAGGAGATCTGGAGAAACTTCCCACTTTGCCATCGTGGAGTATTGTGTATAGAATCAATTTTGGAATAAAGCTGCAACATAAAAGCAAGGCCTCCATCAGATAAACTGACCATAAAGCTTCATCTTTGATACAGAGGAGAAGCTCTGATCTTTCTTCAGATCTGAAAACATGCATAGATATTTCTGTCCATCCCTCCACTTTGAGAAGTTGACCCAACACTGTGGGTTTGAAAGCATGTGGAGCTGATTAACAAGCTTTTATTGTGAATGTTTTGCTTGGTGGAAACCCACAAACTACTGGGGCTCTCTGAACAATAGACTGACCACTCCAGATTCCGGTGCTAATTGAATGTGTTTAGAATGACTTGGATGGTGAGATGCAAAAACAAAATGCTCTAACTCCTGAGATCTTCCAAGATTTCCTTATGAATTTGTGCAAAAACCTGAAACTGATTGTCCTGAAAAACAATGTAATCTGTAATGACGGCAACGTCTGAACATTGGAGCATCTGGTACTGAATTCAGTTGGTAAAACATCTGTGTGAATATTTTGTTAAATATTGTATCGACAATATTTGTGCTGATATTGAAAAATTTTAAATATGACTTTTGGAAACTAAACCAAAGGTGGGTGATTACTAACTTTTACACAGTACAGTTATTACACAGTAGTACTTAATTTCAGTTTCTGAATATGAACTTGAAAGATTCATATTAAAGTGATGTTTTAAAAATTGGTATGACATTTACATTAACTTGGGCCACTACAAAAAGTCAAAGCCAGGGAAAGCAAAACCTGGGAAAGCAAAACCTGGGAAAGCCAGTTGGGGCAAGGCTAAAAGCCTACTGTCTAAAATCTCTAATCTCTTAATTGAGATGAAAACGTTCCAGACGTCTCTGCATGGAGTGGTAGAGGTTCCTAAAGTTGTCGTCTGATAATCCATCCCATGTAGCTTGAATATTCCCACTCAGTTCTGCAGACTGTTACGTAACCACCAGGAACTGGAAGGTTGCCAGTTCGATTCCCTGAACTGGCAGGAAATGCAGGAAGCATGGATAGTGATGCCCACCACTCTGGACATGTGTGCCCACTGATCCCTAGTGTGTGAATTCACAAGTATGTGTGTGTGTTACATTTGTGTTTCAAATACCCCTGTGCCCCCCTTTCCCCGTGTGTGGTTCTTTGTCTCCATTTTCTGATTGGTCGGTGTGAGGAATGAGAAGGGATTAGAGTGTGGACTCAGGTGAACTTACGATCAAGAGCTCATGGGAGTGCTCTTTTAAACAAACACACCCTAAACACACCCTAATAAAGCCTTATTCACACACAATCAGACATGCACTTATATATATATATATAAGGCTGTAGTGTTCATTGTAGTTTCTGATTTAACATTTGTGAACCCATGTGATTTTCAGTGCATTAATCTGGGCACAGCAACTGGGGTTTTGTCAGCACTGTAACTAAAAGTGACTTCCACAGCAAGACATACGGCTGCATGCAAAATTCTGAGCAGCCCTGTTCCAATTATATTTTTGTTGATTTTCTAGTCAAGACTAGACATCCATCCATTTTCTGAACCACTTATTCCTGAATAGGGTCAGCCGGTGCCCAGCCGGCAACTCTAAGGGCCACTTTAGAGTCACCAATTCACATACCATGCATGTCTTTGGACTGTGGGGGAAACCAGAGTACCTGGAGGAAACCCACGCGAACACGGGGAGAACATGCAAACTCCACACAGAAACTTCCCAGGTCGCCCCTCCCGGGGATTGAACCCCTTCTTGCTGTGAGGCAACAGCGCTATCCACTGCACCACCTATTCATTTCTAATAATTCACAGTCAGTCTGTGCTGTACAACTGTAAATAAAATGTAAACCTCTGAATAACCAGAATAGATCAAATCTAAAAATCTAAGAACATAACTAAATAAATAGAAAGAAACTGTCCTAATTTCTTAATTTCTACTGATTAATTTCTTGGTTTTCAAACAGCTGTGCATTATTTTAATGCCGCATAGTCGGCTGTTGGATGGAAGGGATCCTAAAAATGCCTTTACTGTGCTAAATGAAATAGTGTTTGAATAACTTTATAAAGCACTCTTTTGAATCTAGAGAAGAATGACTTTTGGTTCCACAACGAACCATTTTTGTAAGAGTGAAGGTTGAAAGTCAGGTAAGGCTACTTTACTAATTTAAAGATTCTTCACGTTCACATTTCTTTTACAAAAACGGTTCTTCTACGGCAGGGGTGTCGAACCGGGTCAGAAACGGGCAGCAGCAACTGATTCCATTCACTTAATCAATCAGCCAATCTTCAGACAACTGACCACATGAGCTTCTGTTTGGTTGAAACCCAGCTTGGCACCCAGTTTGGCATTGCTCAAAGAACAGTGTTTCTCAACTCTGGTCCTGAAGGCACCACTGCCCTGCACATTTTACAGCTTTCCCTGCTCCCACCACACCTGGTTCAACTAATCACAGGAAAACATGGGGTAAGAATTTCCATTTAACCACCCTGACACTTCACATCAGACAAAAACCAACCGACCATGACTTCTCACTTCTTAACAGCAAATTCCCACGAAACAGACGAAGGGCAACACTGCAAAACTAACTTCTAGTTAAATCCTTCCCAGCCTGTGGAGGTGGTAGAGAGGAAATCCAGATTCCACTGACAAGCCCCGAGGAAACATCTACCCGCAGGTGGGCAAACGTGTGAGACGGGATATACCTGAGAGTGCAGGTGGGCCTTTCTCAGGCTGTGTGTGCTCATCCTGCTTCTGCAGTGCTGTTTTGTTCTGGAGGTCAGAGGTCATTCTGTCAGGCTCTGCCAGAGTGTCCATTCTCTCCCACCAGGCCAGTGCAGCTGCAGGGAGTGAGGAGGAAAATGGAGAGAGTGGTCAGAGAATATAGAGTGGATAGAATGTGGGCATTCCAGTTCTGATGTCACACATGCTTTTTACCTCATGTTTATTAATTATTAATAGCCTTTTGCAGAGCACCGGCAGCTGGCTCTGACAAGCAGCTCAGAGGCAGTGTGCTTCTCCCTTCGCTTTATGCAGTGTAAGGACAGAAATGCAGAAACTGAATAGAACGATTTTAGAAATTGTTTTTCTAAAATCAATTTTTCATTTGTTTGTCTGTATGAATGGTGGATATTATAAAATATAAATGATATGAATATAAATATATCATATATATGATATAAATAAAACTCAACCGTTATTCCACCCATTATCCCAGTACAATGCAAGAGTTATTTAAGACTATTCTAAGTAGGCCTAGTCCAGAAAAAAATACAGAAGTGTCCCATTTTAAGACCTTTTGTCACTGAAATGATGATAATATAAGACATTAGACACATTAAAAAATTAATTTAACATGAAAGTTGGAATTTGAATATGACATGACATTGGAAAGACCTTGGGAAAAAATGTTATTTTACAATATTATAAGATACAGGAAGTTCACCACATTTATAGCCCTATGAATTCCTCAGCAGCAGATGTAAGGAGTCTCTGAGAAGGTAAATAAGAGTTAAGTAAGAGTTTTATAGATATATAATAAAACTGTTGACATACCAACTCTTTCATGACTCTTTAATGGGCTCTCTTTGCTGAGGTCAACAAAAATGACTGCAGTCCAGTAACCCAATAACATCATTACTGAGACACGGCTCATATAAAGACTATACTATGAATGAGTCACAAATCTAGAATTTCCAATTTTAGAATCCAGAAATCCAGATTTCTCCTGGATGCCTCTGGTGGTAAGTGGTTCAATTCCATCTTCAGCACACCTGCATGCGGAAGACTTCACTTTTTGCACATTTTGCTGTTACAGGCTGAGTCCAAAATAGACTCAATTCAGAATTCTACACATTATATATTTGTGTTTTATTTTTAATACATTTGCAAAGATTTCAAACAAACTTTTCTCTCCTTATCATCTTTATCATACTGTGTGTAGAATTTTAAGGGCAAAATGAATTGAATCCATTTTAGAATTAGGCTGTAACATAACCAAGAAGAGCTGTGAAAACTTTCCGTTTACACTGTATGTTTATGTTACGGGGCAGCCGTGGTGGTTGGGGAACCAGCCTTGTGACCGGAAGGTTGTTGGTTTGAATCCCTGAACTGGCAGGACATGACTACAGAAAGAAAAGAAGATAGATAGGTAGATAGATAGATAGATAGATAGATAGATAGATAGATAGATAGATAAAGATACAAACTTGTCCTTAAGCATGTAACTCTTGAGGTTGCTGGTTTGAATTCCTCAACTGGCAAGACAAAACTGAAGTGCCGTAGCAAGGCACTGGACGCTGTGGATAGGGCTGCCCACTGCTCTGGGCCCGTGTGCTCACTGCCCTTGTGTGTGAACTCACTAGTGTGTATACGTGTGTATAGGATGGTGGGTCATATGCATCTGTCCTTTTTCCTTCCTTTATGTTTTAAAAGTTTAATTAATAATATTCTAATTCACTCGTGTGACACAAAGAGTGCTTTACACTGGTGATATGATCAGGGCGGTGTTTTGACCACAACAAACAGACAGTTTATTTACTCTGCAGAATGACCTGTGGACGCGCGTGTGTGGTCAGGTACTGGGGGGCTGAACTGGGTACTTCTGTGTATGTTTTTAATAGACATAAAAACAACGTTTAGGGTGTTTTGTGGTGGAGATTCAGAAGTTTTGGTTGAACTGCCCCTGATGTGTCCAGATTCTACCTCTCGAAGTGCCTGTGTGTCTATCAAAGCCCACCCTCCACTACTTTCCCACCAGCCAAAATAACTCCACATCCAGTTGCCCAACAGGTTACAGGAACATGTTTACTGGGACCACTGGTAGAACCCAGCACAGCACCACTGTCCTCAAGGTCACTTCAGCTGACAAAAACAAGTCCACCAGAGCCTGACCACACTGCCTGGACCGGAGTGGTCCACGGCCACACAGCCCCCGAGACCCCCATTAGAGGAGGTTCCTCAAGGGTCCGATTCAAACTCCAGCACCGGAAGTAGAGGCAGCAGCTGCGTCTCTTACCTGTCACCTGTGCGCGTGCGGTCGGGTCAGCTGTGCGCGTGCGGTCGGGTCAGCTTTATGAGATCATGGCGCTGCTGGGAGCCCGCTCCTCTCTTCTCTGTCCCACTGCTGCACACACTCCTGCTTTCTGCTCCTCCGTGCCTTGTTTTGGAGAGCTGGCTCCCTCTAAGCCCCGCCCACTCCAGCAGGAAAAAAAACTACTAAAGAAAACACAGCAGAGACCAGTTAGACCAGTTACACACTGGACACTGGTCAGGAGCGGACAGACAGAGCGCTGACAGTGTTAATAGAGTTAATAACGTTAATGAATGTGGATGAATATGAATAATCATTAATGATGTACAATAATATCATTATTATTAATAATATAATAATAATCATCATATTTAATAATTATTTAATAATAATAATAGCATTTATATATAATAATAGCAATAATGACAACAACAATAACTATAATAACAACAATAATATCATAATAATAACAATAATTACAGCAATAATAATATATTAATTACGATAACAATATTAACAACAGTAATAATAAAAATTTTAACAACAGTAATAATAATAATAGTCATCATCAACATATCATCATCATATAATGATAACTACAACAACAACAACAACAACAATAATAACAATAATAATAATAATAATAATAATAATAATAATAATAATAATAATAATGTGAATCAATGGAGTTTAGCCCTGACACTGAGTTGTTCGGACTGGTCAGCAGTATGAGGCTGGAAATCGGACACATTTAGACTTACTGGAAGTAGAGGACTACAGGCAGCTGTAGGTGCGCGTGCGTGTGTGTATGTGCGCGCTCCAGTCTGGGGTTATGTAATACATGTGGGTATACTGTCCGGCCTGAGTTCAACGAGGCAGCACTCCAAAAAAAGACACACACACACACACAGACACACACAGTGCTGATTCAGTTTCCACTCTGAATTGCAGGGTCTTACTGAGTTTCTGAGAAAAGGCCCTGTTTTAAAACACCTTTACCAAACACTACTGGTGTGCAATACTGCAGAATTTGGTATCAATCCTATACCAAGTAAATACAGTATCACCAAAACTGATGCCGATGGATTTATTAATACATTTTTAGCTTATGTACTGTTCATGTAGTGAACATGTAGTTTTTGCTTGTTATTGTTAATAAGATAATCATGTCTTGGTTAACAATATATAACAACTATATTAATATGAATAATAATATTTTATCATGAAAGTTGATATAAATCAGGAGCAAAGTGAGGAGATGGATGGGAGACGGGGGGAAGCAACATGCAACTACAAGTCCTGAAAAGAGATTACCGAATGTAGAGGAGAGAAATGGACATTAAAATATCGATCTCATCACCAATTATCGATCCAATACCAATACTAATGTTGGTATCGATAATATTGATATTTGGATCGATCCGTCCAGCCCTACCCAACACTCCCACTGAGGGGAGAAAAAGAGAGGAGGATAAAGAAGAAAAGATAAAGAATGAACAGAAGAGGACAGAGATTGAGAAAAGAAAAAAGAGATGAGAAAGAAGGGGAGAGGAAAAAGGAGAGGATAAAGTGAGAAGAGAGAAAACACACCCTTAAAAATTGCAGGTCTTTAAGGGATTTTTAGTAAAGAAAGTTGTTCTATAAAATAACAAAAAGGGTTCTACTGTTGTTATGATGTCAGACTTGTAATAATGGAAGAACCCTTTTTGGTGACATGTGAGAGAGGAATGAAAGTGATGGGAGATGAAAAAAAAAAACAAGAAAAATAAAAAGAGGGAGAGAAGGAAATGAGTGAGGAGAGAAATAAAAAGTGGAGAGAAACAGGAGAGAGATGGAGAAAGGGAAGATAAAAGAGAGAGAGAGAGAGAGAGAGAGAGAGAGAGAGAGAGAGAGAGAGAGAGAGAGAGGAGTGAACAAGAGTGAAAAGAAAAGAAAAACAATGAGCAAAACAAGAGAGAGAAATGGAGAGGAAAAGCAATGAAAGAGAAAGAGAGGTGAGAGGACCAAAGAGAGAGAAAAAAGAGACAGAAGGGGATAAAAAGAGTGAATAAGGAAAGAAAGAGTGAGCAGGTACATAAAAAAATGAAGAGAGAAAGGGAGAAAGAAGATAAAGAGAGAAAGAGAAATGACAGGAATAAGAGAGACAGTGGGAAAGATGAAAGAGGTAAAAAGAGGGATGAAGAAAAAAGCAGACTTTAGGTTTAAGCTTGGTCTGGCAGACTGTTCAGGATATATGTGTCTGAAGCTGATTTGAGCTTGCTGACACTGGGGGGCGCTACACAACAACAGATGGGTCTGACATTGCTTGGTGTTTTGGTGTTGGTAGTGACTGTTCAGAACATCTCTCACTGAACATTAACATAGTTCATGCATTAAACATTAGCTCAGTCTGAAACGCTAAATACTGGAGTGTTTGTTTGGCCTCTAAACCACTTGTATTATTGCCCAGTTAAGACACATTACTCAGTAACTACACTCTTAGAAATAAAGGAACACTCTTAGAAATAATAGGGTTCCTCTGAGCAGTGGCTCAGAAGAACCTTTGCATGTGCAGTTCTGGAAAGAACCCATAAAGGTTAATGGTCACACAGGTTCTTGGACAAAAAGTAGTCACCTTGCATGTTGAAGGTGGTAGTAACTTCAGACTTCTGCAGATGGTGTTGCACAATGATGATTGGCCTATAAATACCTGTAGGGTGTGTGGCAGAACATCTCGTTTGATGTATAAAAAAGAGATTACAAAGCAGATGTTTTTGATTGGCTGAAAGGAGTGGTTTTATTTGCCCAAAGAACTGCTTCTAGAAGTTAATGCAGGTCCTCTACAGCATCATGTTCGGAGCCCTCTGGTCCTTTGGGTGAGGTGACAGTAAATTTGAACCACTGTGTCTATAATGAGCTCCTGGACAACCAGGTTTTGCCTTCCTATCCTTCCTACTTCATATCCATGTTTCCCAAAGGTGCCAATTCTTGCATTCACAGGGTTGCGACTGTGACATGATGAACATGGAGGATTCACACATCTGGACTGACCCACAAAATAGCCAGATTTGAATTTGTCCAGTCTATGCCCAATCAAATCACAGCTGATATTCTTGCTCATGGAGGTGTTACATGCTGTCAGGTACTTTTAAATCAAAGGTGACATTGTTTTTGTCAGGTGAGCTCATAGACCCTTTACAAAATTCATTCATTTTGTGAACCACTTATTCCTGAATAGGGTCACGGGTGAGCCGGTGCCCAGCAGGCAACTCTGAGCGCAAGGGCAGGAAACAACCCTAGACAGGGCGCTAATCCATCGTAGGCACACACACTAAGGGCCACTTTAGAGTCACCAATTCACCTATCATGCATGTCTTTGGACTGTGGGGGAAACCGGAGTACCTGGAGGAGACCCATGCGAACACGGGGAGAACATGCAAACTCCACACAGAAACTTCCCAGGTCGCCCCACCCGAGGATCAAACCCAGGTCCTTCTTGCGCTATCCACTGCGCCACCGTGCCAATCTATGAAGTCCCCAAAAAGGTTCCACTATTGTTAAAAATCAAAACCACCCATTTCACCAAGAGTGTTAAATGAATTATTCAGTAACCACCATGATTAAAATGTGTACATTCCACATCTATGAGAGTTATGAGAGTGATAACATGAAGCATGGGCCCACATACAGGTCACCTTAGAGTTTACTGTGTTTTTAATGACTAGACATAAAGTTGATTTCCCGAGACACTGATTAAACCTAAGCATAGACATTGAAAAGGCTTTTAGGTGGTAAAGCACTATTGACGTTGACATTTAGTCCATGATTATGCTTAATGTATGTCCAGCAAACCAGTTCGTAGTAGTAATAGGTGGCTTCTGCACTGACACTTGACCTATTTTCTATTAAAATCATAATTATCAGCCAGAGACTGATTGTTAATGGAGACTAGATTTGAATAAATAGTGGGTTTCACATCTGCTGTCGCTCCTGTACCACACATAATCTGACCGGCCCTGACCAGGTCACTAAATTGAAGTGCCTTTTTGAGATAACAGGACTTTAATCTGGCAAATTATGATGTTATGTAACCTTTAAATTTGTCAGTTGGTCTGTAGGTGGCAGTGGGGCACTGGAGAAAAAGTGCCTCAAATGCTAAGAATCGAAGACAGTCTGGAAAGAGGCCTGTTGCCTTTTCCATACCAGCATGACACGTTGTTCCACCGCTTTGGTGCTGGTACCTCAGTGATCACACTGTGTTTGTCTGGTTGGTTATATAAACCTATATTATGGATCTACATTATGCTATCCTATTGCTGCTGTGGCTGTTACTAAAAGCCTCTGCTCAGACACTGAAGACTGGAAAGGTGCTTCTGCTCATTGATAGATGATGTAGACATGAAGCACCATGGCTGTGGTCACCAGTGTGAAGTCTGTTCTGTAATTAGACTTTATTATTTTTCTTCATTTGCTTCCTTTTATAGGTGAAAATCTATGATATATGTTTTGTCGGAATTGTGTCCCACAGGTTTCCCCCACTCAGCGAAGCACCCCCTGAGGAGCCTGTTATAAGTTTATAGGACTCAATAGAGCAGCTGAAAGAAGAAGAAGAAGAAGATGATGTTTCTGGACCAGTATAGGACTATATTTAGGACCATATCATTGTCATTCAACCCTAAATGTTGAACACATCTGTAATATCTTTTTTAATGGGAGGAAATGTCATAGAAATGAAGGCTAACATATTTTAAATACATTTTATTGATTACAGCCAACTTACCTTTCCATGGGCTTTTGGCCAAAATGTAAACAAATCTTGCTTCCGTGAATCGTTCCGTGAATTCTTCCTGCATCAAAGTAATGGAACAAACTTCTCCTGGGGGTCCACACAGTTGAGACCTTCACTGTCTTCAAACGCAGACTGGAGACCATCTGTTTTTTAACTCATTAAAGGCATAAAATTGTACTGAATCTTGTGGGTATCAAGGTCTCTAACCTGACAGTTGTATTTGGCAGCAGCTATGCTTGAGGTATCTCTGGATTCTCTGGATAAGAGCATCTTCCAAACACCACAAATGTAAATGTAATGCAATGGTTGCTAACAAATCTCCTTCTGCTTCAGCTGTTCCAGTTTTATTGCTTAAATTCCACAAAAGATTACAAAAGTTTGTTTTTATCTACTACAGTCCCTGCACGGCTCGTCACA
Source organism: Acestrorhynchus altus (assembly GCA_034509495.1). Lineage (NCBI taxonomy): Eukaryota > Metazoa > Chordata > Actinopteri > Characiformes > Acestrorhynchidae > Acestrorhynchus > Acestrorhynchus altus. The sequence continues at coordinate 24,581,600 of CM067518.1, forward strand.
CGGTTGCCCTAAAGTGACATTGCACACTGAACACATGACTAACAAAGACCGACTCGGGGTCTCCATGCTCTCCTCCAAAAATAAAAGCTCCTGTATTGCTGTTAAATGGGATGGACATCCCTACCTTCTGGACAGTCTGTGTCGCCAGTGTACAGCAGCGGCTCCCAGCCCTGGTTCAAGAGTACTCCAGCAACACTCTGTGTTGTTGTCACTGTACCTCTAAACAGGGAAGGACAGATCAATACTGGAGTATCAATACCACCAGTTTTTTTCTTGGAGAATCAATCTTCACATGAAATTCGAACTCAATGCTCTGCTCCAGTGCTCCTCACACTTGATGGGAAAAGTAAGAACTTGATAATGAGTTGTGCTGGAGTGGGCCTCCAGGACCAGGACTTTGTTCCTTTGGATTTTTAATGTTGTACATTTTAATAAATATATATAATATAAAATCAAGTGCCAGGGTCAGCAGTATGGACACTTCAGTGTTGATGTCTATTGTTTGTGAAAGGACAGTTTTCTTACTTGTGTGACTGAGCTACTATTATCACGTTTACTTTTTGTCGCTGTTGTTTTCAACCCGTCTAGTTTTGTTCAGCTACAACAATAGAGGATAATTGGCAACAGTCTGCCCTCCATTCAGTGATGTTTACAACAGCAGGTGCAGGACAAAGACCTCCAGCATCACGTGAGACTCTGTCCACCCTGCAAGTGGACTGTCCTCCCCCTTCCTTCGGTTAGGAGGCTACACAGCATTAAAGATAGGACCACCAGGCTGAATAACTGTGTCCTCCTGGATGGAAGAAGCTTCTTACCAGGGACAGCCATGGCCTAATGGTTAGAAAAGTGGACTTGGGATAGAAGGTCAACAGTTTCATTCCTTGTATGAGCAGGAAGTGGGAGTTAGAGGAGTGAAGGGACAGTGCTATTATTCCTCTCAACATTTATGACTGAGATGCCTTGAGCAACACTACTGTAGAATTTCTGAACCTCCAGTTTCACTGTTGTTCCTTTAAAACACACCAGATCAAAATAGTTGCACCCAGAAGGACGTGTGGGATTGCAGTGCTATTGGGAAGGACGATTACCTGGAACAATAAATGGTAAAAAATAAACAAAAGAAAACATAGACTGATCTGATCAATATTTATTGATCTACACATACAGAAGTCGTGTCTCTCAGTACGGCATCGTGTTAAACGCAACATGCCAGACTCTGCATGGAGTTGTAGAGGTTCCTAATGGTGTCCTGTGATGATCCATCTAATGCAACTCGAATATCAATTTTCTATCAGAGATAGGTCTGGAGATGAGACCGGCCACGGCATAGTATCTGTTTTTTCAAGGCGAGATCTTGAGACGGCAGCAGTATGTGGACGAGCATCGTCCTGTTGGATTAGAGTGTGTGTTCACAAAAGGTAGAACCACTGGTTGCAGGACTTCATTAACATAACATTGGGCTGTCAAAGAGCCTGTAATGAAGACCAAAGGTGATCTGGCATCAAGGAACTTGCATCATGACACCAGGCCTCTGTGATGCATGACAACAAACTGTTGATCTTGGTGCCCATAACAGTGTCTCCAGACATGGATTTGTTGGTCGTCTACACCCAAACAAAAGTGGGTATGACTACTGTTTGATGATGAGTGTCCTTTTTGTTGAATATCAGGACACTGGTTTAATGGTTTCCCACTTGGGCACTTTGTTAGTCCAGATGTTCTTTTTGCATATATTTCTGATGGTGTTAGTTTTGCTGCTGAGTACCTCTTTTTGTCCCCATTCATGGATGTCATGTCCTGGAATGAGAATGAATAAATGCTAATCCTCGAGTTTGAATTGTTCAGCTTCATAATGAATTTTAATCTGGAGAATTTGGCTATTATATTCTGGGTAAAGTGCTGTAAATCCTGTTCAACATAGATACAGTTGGTATGACATTTGTGGACGAGTAAATATCCAGGCACTTTCCATGTCAAAGTGCTGGGTATGGACCCAGTAAAACGCTGAAATATCTAAAAAGTCTGTATAGACTACTTATTTTCTTGTCTTTTTTTCAGTAGACGTGCGTATCAGCTTTATTATTTTCTGAGCTCTTTTCAATTTCTGTGACCCAGTTAAAAGTTTTCTTTGTAGGAATTTCCTGATTCATCTATACTGGCTCTTAAGCGCTTATATCTGATCCATCAATTCAGGAGGTACGTTCTCCTGCTATCCAGCCACCATACTGTGTGCAATGACTGAATGAGAGGGCCAATAGCAGGCCATAAACTTTTATTTTTCTACGTCAGAGGACTGAGTTTGTGGAACAGCCCTGACGCAAGAGTCTGAGCTGCCAGTAAAGAGGAAAGTCCATTGGCATTTAGCTGAGTCACTGAGTGTGATCGGTGAGGGGCAAACACCCCGTAGACACACTGGCTTGTGGACACAATGTAGGTATGTGCCATATGTATATATACGTCTGCATGCTTTTTCCACACAGAATCAGAAATCTTTTCGTAGAGAGAAAGCAGCACAGTCCCCATCGGAATTCCGCAGTGTACCGCAGTCAGCAGTTTTCGGCCCGCTGTCCCCATTCAGATTTAATCTAACCCAAACCCTGAGAACGAAATGGAAGAAATGGTCCATTGTTGGAGAAAATAACAATAGTTTTATTGCAAACCAAACAAAGTCACATAAATCCAACATTGTACAATTTTACAGTACGTGTTTGAACAGTTTTAACAGTTATTGTTACATTTAAGCATATCTTTAGTTGCTTTGTTCCATATACATTAAAACTAATACACAGACTCAAAATATACAAACAAACTTAAATAGCAGTACACCGTCATACTGAATGGAATGTGGCATCCGGACGGAATCGGAATGCTTTTCTGAGCGGCTTTATTACACTACAAAGGAGGCTGGAAGACTAACATGAGACCAAGCCGTCCAGTTGTCTATCTACACTTATGTAGCAGCAGAACCATCCAGCATTTGGCCACTCGACTGAGCTAAGAGTTAAAAACAACAGAACTAAAAAAGTGAAAAGTGAGGGAGAAAAATGAAACTGATATTTAAATCAGAACTGCATAACGTGCGACAGGCTTCTTTCCACCCACTGTAAAGACGATGCGGTCATGCCAATCACGTGACTGAAGTTTGGTCACAATACATTTGTAAGGATAAAGAGAAGGACGATGAAGGCACATCTACACATTCCTGTGAAAACATAAAAATGACATTCTGCATCTCCAGACAACAGCAGTACCCTCAAATAAGAAGATGTGTTGAGGGAGAAAACAAAACAGAACAAAACAAAACAAAAAAACAAAAACAAAACTGAAAGTCCACCCATCAGAAATTCGGTGTTGTCCCTCTCTGCCTCCCTGTGTCCATCCAGAACGACCTGGGCGTAAGCGGAGAAGTAACCATGCTCTGTGCAGTCAAGACCACAATGATGATGGTGACGACAATAAAGATGAAGTCAGTTCTCTCAATGTGTGAGATTTAGGCCTTAAACCTTAAGGCCCGTGGAGCTGCCTTAGGCCATGTGCAAACAGCCCCCCTATCTGGGGGCAGGGAAAAAATGGGGCTGGCTTCGTTCTCATAGTGATGCACTACAGGTGTGACTCCATGGGTACGGCATTTCCATGGCAATGAGCTACAGGTAAGAGTCTATGGGATGGTGACTCCATCCTGAAGTGCTACAGGTAGGAGTCCATGGTGGGAGCGTAGGAGAAACCCAGGAAGGCTTCGGCTGCCTCGCTGATGCTGGCCGTCACTAGAGCGCTGTCGGGTGAGCAGCCAATTGAGTTGGGAACCGGCTCGTCCGTGAACTCTGGGTCGAAGTGCCGAAGGTCATTTGGGCCAGTCTGCAAGACATAAATAAAAGTTCCTTAACTGCCTTTGATAAAAATATCTCAGATTCCCTTTGATGTCCTTACTATGAAAACTATGGCGTTTAACTAGAAGACAGGAACAGATCTTACCACATTGGGATTGAAAGGTGGGGTGAGCTTCTTAGCATTCAGATCATCCCAGTTGATGGGGGAGAAGAACATGTGGTTCTTGATCTCGGTCTGTAAAGGAAGAGAACCATGAGTTACCGATGATACACAATGATCATCTTAGTACGTCTGCAGTTTAAGGGATTTCAGTCATTTATGTGGTAACACTTACAAAGTCGTCAGTGCAGCCCAGCCTCTTAGTGCGGTCCTTCTGGAGGAGCCCCTCCAGCAGATGTCGAGCAGCGTTGGAGATGTTGGGCTTCAGCTGTAGCGGCTTGTTCAGGATGTTGTCGTACATCTCCGCTGTATTCCGGCTGTAGAACGGAGGCTGTTGGCCAACCACAAAGAGCATAAAGTTATAACCTCACTCTCCAAAGAGGGTCTTACGTGGAATTTACACATCTGCAAGACGTGACCAGCTTCCTACATCACTTACCAGGCCATACAGCATCTCATAGAGCACTGCACCCAAACACCACCAGTCCACTGTTCTGTCGTACGGCTGCTTATGCAACACCTCTGGAGCCAAATACTGGAAGAGAGACAGAGAGAGAACGAGCATTTAAATGAGAGTCTGCTTGATTCTCTTTTCAGTCAGCACTTCACGACAGTAGGCTGAAGAACTCAATTCATCTGAGATGAAAAGAGCCTAACAGTGAGGATTACAACAGAGGATAATCCATCTGAAGCAGTCCACTCATTCCTTCCCTTATCAGAGAGACTAAAAAGGTATAAGAATAAAGTCCAGTCATCACAATTAGGCTCCATAATGAAACGAGGGAGATGGAAAGCTACCTCTGGTGTTCCACAGAAGGTAGATGTCGTTCCGTTGGGCTCGATGTTCTCCTTGCACAGGCCAAAGTCGGTGAGGATGATGTGCCCCTGTGAGTCCAGCAGAATGTTCTCAGGCTTCAGGTCTCTGTACACGATGTTCAGAGAGTGGAGGTAGCCCAGGGCGCTGGCGATTTCGGCCGCGTAGAAACGTGCACGAGGCTCAAGGAAACACCGCTCCCTCTGCAGATGGTAGAAGAGCTGGAGAGAGAGACAGAGAGAGTCTTTGTTAGAGATCTGAAGGCAGTGATTCAAGTGCAAAATCACCCAAAGGCCTGCTCCACTGGTTTGATAGTCTGCTCTACAAAGTCTGCCTCCGTGTGCATGTGCATCCCGTACTTTTAAAGACTCAGATCAAAGCGACTGATTCAATCAAATCAAAACTGCGCTGAAATTTGCGATTTCACTAAACAACTAATGATGTCATGAAGAACTGCAATCAGACTGAATTGCATTGAGGTCAGTGATTAAAACCCCTACTCTTTGGTCCTACATCCCAGGGGCCATATTTAATCAGGGCTTCCTTCACTCTTCACTGCTATAACAATGGCAGGAAATGAGAGAGTACTTTACAGAAAGATCCCCCAAAGAATGAACACACACACACACACACACACACACACACACACACACACACACACACACACACACACACACACCTGTGTTCCTCAGAATGAACCAAAACCTTATTACCATCACTGCTAAATTAGGCTGCCCCCTCACATACACCCTCAGTCGCCTCCCAGCCATTTCCCTTGTAGTTTCCTTTAAAGAATATAGGCTCAGGCTCTTTCTCTCCTCATAGCAGGATATCCGCTCTCTCCCTCTGTCTCTGACTCCACTGTCTGGCTGCCTTTTTAACTCTCTCCTTCAGCTCAAATATCAATAGTGCCCCCCCCCCCCCCTCGCGCTGCTATCTCTCTTCTCCGCTGACAAACACCTCTCTGATTACCTCCCCACCGCGATTCTCCGCCGACAGAACCGATACCACATTCTTACCTCTCCTCCGTTGATGTAGTCCAGTACGAAGTAGAGTTTGTCAGCAGTTGGAAAAGTAGTACACAGGCTTCAGGAACAGGTGCGCCCTGTAGTAACACGTTACGCTCGGACATGATGTGTTTCTCCTGCAGTGCACAGAAGGTCGGGAAAGGTTATAGATAAGGTTTCGCGCATTAAAGGGGTCAGATAAGAGCATTCTTGGCCATTCAAGTCATCAGATAAAGCGTAAAACATGCCACTGCTTTGTAGTATCATAAAGCGTCTCTAAGGTTGAGAATCACAATGAAGAATGAGAAACATTACCATGTTTCCCAACACAATCGTTTTGATGAGAGTGATGATATGTTAAAATGAAATTTAAAGATTAAACATATTCCATTAGGCTCTCGGTTGAATGTGGGACGATGGAGAACAAGCCTGCACAAAATGTCTCTAATGTGAAGCCAAAGCAAACAGGCAGCCAGGCTTATTCAAACAGATCGGGTTTCTTACCTCTTTCTTCTTCAGGATTGCTTTTCTTCCACTTTTACCGTAGAACTTGTCGCGCCCCGGTGGCAGGGCCTTGCAAACACCTTTTCCAATGACCTTCAGGAGTTGAAGTCCGAGGGCTTGGCAGTGGGGTTGGAGGAGGGACCCAGATTAATCTGCTGTGAGGGACTGGGCTGCAAGTGGAAGGACACTTAGTCAGATTTGACTTGAGAGATTTTTGCACGACGGCAACAATGATATCCATGACATCCCCACACACACACACAGACATGCACGGATACTGACCGGTGGAGAGGGGTTTGCGTTCATCAGCTCGGGATCTTGAGGGGGTGTCAAGTTCAGGATGGACTGGACCTCTGAGCTGGAAGATGAGACAGCAAACATAATGAATCAGCTCTGCCATCCACCTACAGCACTGCAGTGACCAGTAACAGACAGATACTCACTGTTTGCATGCGTACGAGTTGGTGGCGAGCTTCTGGATGAAGTCGTTCAGTCCCATTCTCCTCTGTTTCATAAAAGCTGTGGGATGACAAAGAGAGGGAAAAAGGGAATCAGTTGATATTCTTCCATCACTTCACTGCAGTAGGCTGGCTCCAACGCTCCATTCATCCCAGATAAAGGAAGCCTACCACTGAGATTTTGCCACTGTAGTCCCCTTGTCTTGGTGGGTGGTGCGGAGCAGGTTACTGTTCTCCCGTTTGGATTGTCGCGGCAGTACTTTCCACCGTGGGCACAGACCCAACAGCACAAAAGCCTCTCTGAACTCCTACACCTCTGTTCCAACTTTAATAGTGCAGGAGGAGGGCCCAGGGGGCGGGGCCTCGCGCTCGCCTATCCCCGGGGGCGTGCCTAAGCGCAGCTGGGCGCAGCCAATCAGAGGCGAGTGCTGTGAATGATTAATCAGCCGCGCCGAGACTTGTTCGTACGAATGTGAGTGAATAAGAAATACAGAGCCACAGCACTGTCTGCTTCACAACCAACACTGTGTTAACCCGACAGAGCAGAGAACAGCTCATTTCCAGCTCCTACAGCAACGTGCAGTACAGTTTCTCATCCTTCTACATCTCCAGGACATACAGAACATAAATAAATAAAAAAATACTTAAAGAGAAGAGAAGAGAGAGAGAGAGAGAGAGAGAGAGAGAGAGAGAGAGATTCAAGAAGAGTGAAGATGTTAATGTACGTTTTCTACATCTCCAGGACATACAGAACATAAATAAATAAATAAGAGAGAGAGAGAGAGAGAAAGAGAGCACTGTTATAGTGTAGGGGGGAAATATTGCATTGCTATTGTAGTAATGAATAGTGAAAATAAGCACAATACTAACTGTCCAATGGTGGAGCAACATATGCAAACAGTTTTATCTCAAAGCCATGAAAGCATCAGTACCACCGATACCCCTTTCCACGCGCACGCGCCACTCAGCAACAGGTGAGCAGTCCAGCCTACCTGAAGAGCCACAGGTCAACAAAACAGCACAGGTCAGGGTCCTGACCACAGGTGATGATCCTCACCACTGAGAACCCCCCCCCCCCCCCCACACACACACACACACACACACACCCTCTCTCTCCCTCCCTCTCGGTGGTTTTCAGTGACGCACGAGTCGCCAGACAAAAGCCACGGAGCTGGAGCCACAGCCTCTCAGGTTTCCCTTCAGCTTTCAGGTGTTCAGCCCGGGTCTTCATCCCTACACAGCAGACCCCGTTCCCCGGGCTTATCTAGAACCAGCAGTGCCCATTTAGAACTGCATGCAGTCGTGCTGTGGGAAAACGACTCGTGCACGCGCGCTATACCATGCCCTACTTTGGCACGGTTACGCAATGCCACACAGGAGTGGACTATTAATGAACCCGAGCTGTGAAGAACCAGTCTTCATTCATTGTGTAGATGATGAGAGGAGAAGGTTTCAGCTCATTCACAGCCGTGGCGCGCGCTGCCAGCGGCAGAGCCAGCTGTTCCAGCTGTTCACACCTTCTTTTAATCCTGAATATGGGTAAGAGGGGCTTCAGCAATGTTTCTTCTTCCCTGAACGACAAAAAGCCAGCATTGAACATCTCCAAAACGTTCACAGCAACACATAGCCCAATTCAAAACCAGTAACTCCAGTAAACAGCTGTAAACTGGGAACAAACCACAACATGGGCAGTTTCAGTCATACTGGGAGTCATTGCCCAAAAAATCTTGGTGTGAAATCAAAATGAAGCCCAAACCTTTCAGTTCTTTGCTGTTTTTCATCTCCAAACTGGTCAGAAACTGGAACAGAACTGGCACAAAAAGGGACCCGGACTCCGACGTCTAGATCCCAGTCCAGTAACTGGGTTTTCCTCTGATTTTCGGCTCAAACGCGGCTGTTAATGGTGTTGAACTGTCGTGTAACCCACAGCCGAACCCAGTACACTTCCTCCCAGTAAACCCACAGCCGAACCCAGTACCCTTCCTCCCAGTAAACCCACAGCCGAACCCAATACACTTCCTCCCAGTAAACCCACAGCCGAACCCAGTACCCTTCCTCCCAGTAAATCCACAGTCGAACCCAGTACCCTTCCTCCCAGTAAATCCACAGCCGAACCCAGTACCCTTCCTCCCAGTTAACCCACAGCCGAACCCAGTACCCTTCCTCCCAGTTAAGCCACAGCCGAACCCAGTCAAACCCAGCGCCTCGTCCTCACCCAGGAGTTGAAGAGGTGAGGATCTGTCTTTCATAGGGACGAAGATAAACAGAAAGTGGACACAGCTCGGAGAAGTTGGAGCGAGGCTTTCTTCCAGGAGCCGCTTTCTGGCTGAGACTGCAGACGGAAATGGGCGGCTCTGAAACCTGCGCTCCAAACCAAACTACTACTGAAGAGCGCCGGAACATCCAGATCCACAACCTTAGATCCGCACCAGGGTTTAGTTCCGCCGCACCAGGCCACACACACAGCCGCCCGGGCGGTCGGAACACAATCCTGGGCCGGATTATCACTTTCTGGACCTGTATTTTCCACCATCACTAAATAAACAACAATAATGCTTAATGTTAATGAGAAAATGTTAATAAAACACTTACGAATCCACCCCAAAGGATTCAACGTTGATCAAATGTTGAAATAATGTTAAATGTTAATGTGGAAAATGTTAGTAAAACACTTAATAATCCACCCCAAAGGATTTGACATTGAAATCATTTTTTAATGTTATTTTATAAACATTCTGGGATGGTCTTTTACACCTCTTCTAATAAAATGTCAATAAAAACTGAAATAAATCATTAATAGTAATATGAATAAAACTAATTGCCGTATTCAGTAAATAGTAGACCTTCAATGCTAAAATGTGGTTGAAATGTCAATTGCATTTACATTAAATTCTTAGCATTTCGCTAAGTCACTCAAGTCACTAAAGGTGATGTTAGTGTTAGTGTTAGGACTTAGCCTAGTCTACTATGAGGACGGCTATACTAAACAAAAGTTGCAGACTGTGTTCTAGTCCACATGGTCCCTGACCCTGCCTTCCCTATACCGATTATGGGATGTACACTGAATGACCTGTAGATGATTTTGATTTGGTCATCATTATACAGAAAACATGTGCTTGGGTAATGCAATGACAGTCATGCAGAGGCGGTTGAATAAACCTTTCCTGTCTGTTTCCTGAGCAGTTACTGTAATTCACTTCCCTAAAGTTCCTTGAACTGAATGTTTTCACTGTAGTTTTTCTTGAAATGTGTAAGTGCCAGCTGTAATACACTAACAGGGTGAGTACATGTCTGGAAATATCCACACTCTATGCCACATTAAGCAAGAAAAACAATGTACTACAATTGAGAACATGATTATAGCATGTAGGCCTACCTGATTGCAGTTTATCGTTTTTACTGTATAGAAAGAAAACACTCCATTACGTTTGTTGTTACTGGGTGTAAATTGTGAACAAATGTATTACGTGATTATATGTTATTACCATGTAATTATGTAATTAAAGGGCAACACCAGAGAAATTACTTAAAAATATAGCACAAGCACAGTCTGGGAGCTGGTTGTGCCTTTTTTTAGAAGTGTTTTACTTTACACAATAATAATGTCTGGGGTCTTGGGATAATGATAGGTTTAATTCATGTGTCACATTAATTTCTGTATCTGCTAATATGTTTTACGCTGCAAAGCAACACAAAGAGAAAGTAGTGCTGTTGTTTTTGTTCCACTTGTACCAGCACACTGCAGTGTCACTGCAGTGCTGAAATTGATCCACCACCCAAGTAATACCTGCTCTGTGGGTTCTGACCACTGAAGATCAGGGTGAAAGGAGGATAATAAAGTGTGCAGAGAAATAGAAGAAGTACAAAGTAATGCTGTGTGGTTATTGGAGCTGATTAAATGGACAATGAGTTCAGAAACAAGGCTGTGGTTGTTACATTAACATTTACATGAACATTTATGGCATTTAGTAGACGCCATTATAGGATAGGATAGAACTTTATTGACCCCTTGGGAGGGTTCCCTCAGGGAAATTAAGGATTAATTTTATCCAGAGTGACTTAGAAATGTGCTTTGCTGTTCACTCGGAAAATATCCTTAGCTAGTAGACAAGGCTAGGAGATTCACGCTTAGATCCTGTTGAACACAAATGACTTTATGGAGTTAAATACTCCATAAAGAATCTGGATACGTGTTCTCCTTGAAGGGTTCTTGAGGGATGGTGGGTCAAGCCGTGCTGTACTTGTAGCTCAAAGGGCTCTTGGTACAGCTTGTTACAAAGTTATGAATGATCAGATGATACACTTTTGAGAGGAATTGTTTCATAGGGCTTCGGGAAGTTGGATGCTTTTATTTAGGTTTTGCGCACCATACCAGTCATGCAGAAATGACCAATGCACACTGTTGGCAGCAGTTGATACAAGAAGACCCACACCAGCGACACTGGGTGGCCTACAAACCACGTAGAGGGAGAACCGATAGATTGTCCAACATGCAAGGAGTGACCCAACAGCCACGATTGAGCCATTCAGCTGGTGGCTACACGACACAGGAATACATGCACACAGACCGATAGAACAACTGCCCTTAACACCATATTATTTTTATCCCTAAATATGCAATGGTGTTGTGCCAGACTGTCATAGAGTCACTCAAGAGTGGCAGTGGGTCATCTTCAGTGACAAGTCACAGCTGCATCGTTAGACATATCCATGATGAAAAATGTATGGGATGCTATTGGAGAAACCATCATCACTCCACCTCTACCACAAAACCTGCAGGACCCGTATGAGAATATTCAAGCTGCATGGAATGGATTATTGCAAGACACAGTTAGTAACCTTTGTTTAACAACTTTGTAAGTCAACAAGACAATCACTAACCCACACACACTCTTAAAGCACACGCACAAACACACAGACATTAGATGGATGATTTCAGACCTTGGTGTTATGTTTGTCTAGTGTGCACTAACTGACCACTCATCTGTCACCAGTTGACGTCAGCTGTCAACAAGCATGGCGTTCAGCTGTCTTATATATTGCATCACGCCGACTGGCTGTGCTTACACAGACTGCACTGTGTTCAGGCATAAGCATCAAAACAAACTGTAAGCCTTTTGTTTCGCACCGCTGATGACGTTTCACTGCACGCCACTGAACAAGGGACAAGAGGAACTGCTCAAATGTGCTTTATAATACACCGATACATGCCAAACAATAAACACTGTAAATAGACCCAAAGAGTGTTTATCAGTAAGATAAACAGTAAGATATTTGTAGCTCCGCCTTGATGACCATTGCACATCACTTTGCGCTTAGAGTGACTATTTCCCATGCTGTCTTCACGTACACCATGAACAGTGGTTGGAGTTTTATTCTTCACACTTTGTACAACCGTTGACAGTGGACACTGCCCTGACCATAAATTGACCTGTCAGTATACCGCCCACAAATGTCTTCTTTTATAACAACAAGCTTCAGAAATAGTAAAAATGGAGTTATGAAATAACTAGAGTTTGGAAAAAGGACCATGCCCTATTTCCTCTATAAACCATACCGTCTCGTGATGAAAACTCATACCCCACCACTACCAAAGTAAAGTTCTAAAGTTCAAGCTAAACTTCCAAACTGGTGGGCGGTCTGGCTTCAATTCTAATTAGCTAAAGCCGCCAGTTCCCCTTCTTTGCCTCAGCTCACAGCACGCACGCACTTGGCAAAATCCCTTTTCTCCTAATTAATTTATTACACTTAACAATGAAGGAGCTTTAAATGTTCAGTTATAGGCAGACCATGGTTTGGATCCCGACCCAAACACCGTCATATCCGGACCTGGACATTGGACCCTGTGTAACTTCTAGTTTTTACAGCATAAGTTTAGCAATTCAGGAATATCACAAACCTGTTGCTGCTGGTTTATTCCCTTAAGGGTGGGGAGGGGTAAAGGAACGGCAAATGCCTCGTACATATCATGTGATGCTTCTCAGCCAACAGTCTCTCCCTCAACATTCACGACTGAGGTGCCCTTAAACAAGGCACCTTACCCTCAACTGCTTCTTGGGTGCTGAGGTTGAGGTTGCAGGTGTGTGTCTTATACTGAGAACAAACAGATTAGAGCTAACGAAAGCTCAATGAATATAGATAATGAATATGGCAACTCTGGGGTCATTTATAGAACATATATCAACATAAAATGCATAAAGTGCAGACAGTATTTATTGCTGCATTTCAGCATTTCCTAAATGCTTGGATCTTCTAGTGCTTTTAAAGCACCATTGTGCAGAAATGGGGAATTCTTGCTCCTGGGCTCCCATAACAGTCCCGCATTTTACACAGGCACTTCAACGTTACATAGTGCAGTTAGTAGCATATCCAGAGGTGTAACACCAAATGTTGGACCCTGGATACAGCTGTTTACATCCACCAATTTTTGTTCTCAAAGGGGGTTGGTTTCCCCATCCATTACAGCCCCCCCCTCTTTAGATTGCAAGGGGACCAGACAGTACCCTGGGTATGCAGGTCCACCATTTCACACCTTCTGACACCCCTGAGCATATTGAGCTCACATTAGCAACAATAGAGATGCACTTTTACATGTAAAATGCTACATAATGTTCCTTTAAATACTGGTTTGAAATATCAAATCAGATGCCAAATCCAGCATCAGTCTGATGGTGATAATGCATCCTTGTAATGTTCCTTAAACCTGTCCCTCGCCTTTAATTATCTTAGCTCTTCTGTTTTCTCATTTGATATAGTTCCTTGCTTTTCCATTAAGCAAATTTGGTACCTGGTACCTGGAAGTGTCTGAAAATGTCTTTAAATAAACAAGCTGACTTAAAAATAGCAAATAGAAAATTCTTTACTGTCTTAACAGGGTTGCTTTAAACAAAATAACAATTTAAAATCTGGAAACCTGTTCAGATGATGCCCTTTAGAATCTATAAACCTATACAACCCAATGCTTTAGTGTTTTGTGAGCAGTTACATTTTGGGGAGGAGCTCTGATTGTGAAAAACAAGCCAGGTGCCAGGTATCAAAAATAGAGTTGAGAATTATTGGTACAATGCAGTGGAAAAGTGCCAATCAGACTGCAAGTGTACTTATCTCATTTTCATGAATCCCCTCTCTCTAGAGTGTGTGTCAGTAAATGGTGGCTCGGGGAACACAAAGACAAAAAGAAATGGCACGGATGGAGAGTGTCAGGAATGAAGCAGGATGAGAGGATCACAGGCAGCAGGCTTCAGCTCTAGTGTCCAAACCCTGTGTTTACTTGCATTTGAAGATGGAGATTACGTAAAACGCTTTCAAAAAATTTCAACTAAAGCCTTGAATACAGCACCCAGCCATTATACATTCTAATGTGGCTTTGGATCAAACAGCGTTTCGGGGTTCAGAGACGTTATGTAACTACACATAAAACACACACACATGCACATAAAAGCACATACACGTGAATACACACCCCCCCCACACAAACAAGTAAACATGGGTATGCTCTTCTGAGATGAATCAGATTAAGAAACACATTACGAATTCTGTGGTTGAGAGAGACGGCAGATTTCATGAGACAATTTGAACGGATAAAGCATATGACTGGACGCTTGAATAACACACACGGTCAGACAAATACAAATTTACACATACTGTCATAAAGGTATCACAGGTCAAACTCTGACTGCGCATATTTTTTCAGCATGAGCAAAAACAAATTAGGACTAGATATTTATTGGCACATGTTTTTAACATTGTCACCTAAAATGGATAAATGAACAGCACAGCAATTTATCAGTCTAGTTTTGCTTTTGTAGAGCTCAGTAACACCATGAAAAACAACTGATTGCAATGATTTATTCATGTTTTAGTAGAGCTCAGTAACTCTGAGTTAAATAACTGATCAGCACAGTGGTTTATCCGTCTACTCAGGCTTTAGTAGAGTTCAGTAACACTGAGTTAAATAACTGATCAGCACAGTGATTTATCGGTCTACTCAGGCTTTAGTAGAGTTCAGTATCTCTGAGTTAAATAACTGATCAGCACAGTGATTTATCCGTCTACTCAGGCTTTAGTAGAATTCAGTATCTCTGAGTTAAATAACTGATCAGCACAGTGGTTTATCAGTCTACTCAGGCTTTAGTACAGTTCACTAAGGTAATTAGCTCACAAAGTGATTTATCAGTTTAAAAATGCTTTGCCAGGAAGCCTTTTATTGACGAATCTTTATGGTCAATCTAATAAATGTTTGCTGCTATTCTTGCCCTACATTGCATCTCTTTATTATTGTATTGTTATCATTTATGTTTGGATTGTTTTATAGCTTTGTTTTCCTCATCCTAAGAAGTATTCTTTCAGTCTTAATGGCTTATCTGGTAAATTAAAGGATAAATAAAACAATACACTGCATTATGGAATATCTAGTCAGCTTAATAATACCAATTATAACTTTATGTACAGTTATCATCTGTGTATTTATTTTTCTGTTTGATTATTTTCACCAAAAACCATATATTTAAAATCAAGGCAACATTATGTTTGGCAAGTGGCAGGAATCATAACTGTTCAGCACCCAATGTTGTGCTTAATTACTTTGAGCATCTAGCAACACATCATTTATGTAGGAGTTCAACACGGTTCAGCATAGTGTTGTAAAATCGGGTAAGCAAGTGGAAAAAATCTGTAATTAGAGATAAGCCCCAATGGAAAGTCAGCAGGGGATCATGGAACCCAGCAGTGATACACAACAAAGTCCTCCCATATTTCCAAACTCCACACTCCACAAGAGCAACCACAGTATCTCTGAGGCTCTTTGGGCTGTGTGCTGTATTTAGAAGAATAGAGCTGTACTTTTCAGGTTTTCAGATTTGCTGCATCCATTTTAGGATGTTTCCTTATTTGTTAAAATCAGAAAATGTTGACTTAAAATGTGTTTTTTAAACTTGACATAGCGTACCAGCTGGGTCAAGATGTGTTGACTGTGACAAACATTAGATATGCTTAAAGAACTAATCATAACTCAATGCACAGGTTCGTCACACTCCTCATAATCTCTATTACCAAATATCCCTTTATTGAACCTTTATTTTTAAGAGTGTAAAAGGAAACGACTGTCTGTGGTATGTGACTGTGCGACTACAGACGTAGAAGGTAAACACAGTGAAACAGAGTGGAATACTTCTAAAGAGGAAATAAACACAGAAGACTAGAAGGAAACTCCAGTCTTCTGTGGAAATCTCTTCATTGCTCCTCTCTGCTTTCATCTCGTCTTGGCACTGTGTTGTATGGCTGGAAGTGCAAATGGAAAAAGTTAATGAAGTGAATTATAAATCTGAAGACTACTTCACTGTAAGGATCCTCAGAACACTTTAATGGGACCATCACACAGAAAGGTCACACCTTTGCTGTGCTGGAATTAAACACTGATCCATGATTCATGATCCGTGACCTGAAGAAAAGCCATTCGAGTTCACACACTCGTACAGAGAGGTCTGTGTCTGAAACGTCTGTTATTGTGTTCAAAGATCCAGTTCAGGATCAACAGGCAGAAGCAGAGACAGAGAGGGGGTGCTGGGTTAGTCATGTGCCAAAAGTGTATGTTGTAATGTGTTTTTGTGTCATAAGTGCTGGTTTGTGTGGAAATGTTCTGACAGCAAATGATTATTAAAGTTCCTACAACCTGCCGAAGCTGTTTATAGTGATTAGGAGGGTATAATTACACAGGAGGTAGAGAGAGAGAGAGAGAGAGAGAGAGAGAGAGAGAGAGAGAGAGAGAGAGAGAGAGAGATTATGCAGACGTGTAAATATAATCTAAGTTTAGATTCATAAAGCAATTTGAACTGAAGTGAATGGTACTATATTGAATCAAATCGAATCAAATTGAACTGAATTTAGAGAACTGAATGTTCACTCCATCCTGTGAAATCATCTTTGAGCTCTGATGCTGAACTTAGATGAGCTGAAATTAACTGAATCAAATATAATTGAATTAAATATATCTGAACTGATCTGAAATGAAATTTGGTTTGATTCTGAAATGAATCAAATCAAATAGAACATTGTAAAATATACCTGAACTGAATTGGACTGAACTTAACCAAAGTGAACTGAACAGACATCAATCAAACTACAAAAAACAGAGTTTTGTGAAATATATTTGAACTGAACTGAATTTAATTGAACAGAAATGAATCAATTAGAATTTTATGAAGTATATTGGAGCTGAAATGAAGGGAATCAAGTCAAGTCAATTAAATCAAATCAAAATAAACCAAGTTTGAATTGAATTAAACCTAATTAAGGAAACGGCCCCAACAAGTTTCTTAAAAGCATCTTTGTGTTGCAGAGAGAGTGTTAAGCTTGACGAGAAAGTGACATATTGTAATATTTCTGACCTCTTCTACCGTGACTGTGTTTCTTAATTCTACAGTCAGCGTTAGTCACTGTTGTTATCATCTGTGACAAATGCACAATAACTCCATTTACTTTTAGGTGAGATTCCTATTCTACTGACAGATATCACTATCAGCTCTCTGCTGAACCTCATTGTCAGTACATCATTCCGAGCCACATACCACACAACAGTCCATCATTTAAAAAGACAACAGC
Source organism: Acestrorhynchus altus (assembly GCA_034509495.1). Lineage (NCBI taxonomy): Eukaryota > Metazoa > Chordata > Actinopteri > Characiformes > Acestrorhynchidae > Acestrorhynchus > Acestrorhynchus altus. Next base: position 24,598,969 of record CM067518.1, read on the forward strand.
AATTTCTCAACCCTAAAAGCTGTTACTGGGAGAATGGGGATGAGCATGAATTAAACCAGTTCAGTCTGACAGCTTCAGAGTACAAGTAAGTACCAGCTGGTAATTAAAACATGCTTGTTTTTCACTGCTGAACTGAAGACCTAATCAGTGGCCTGTGAGTCACACGTCAGCCTTCTTTCTTATTACAGCACATGTGGTGGGAACAGGGTGCTTAGTCACTTAATAGCTGGGAAAGAGGGAAAAAAACACCCCTCACTGTTAGCTAAGCTGCAACTGGGAAAAATAGAATTTTACCAGTGAAAACTGTAAAGAAATACATTCATTTACCATAAAATTGATTGAAAACACCCCTCATCCCCATGTTAGACCAATCCCATCCAAATAGGGTTTAATATACGGATCACAGAACATAGTCCTATACATAAAGGTTCCCAAATGGTTCTTCTCTTGAATCTACAGTTCATTTTATTTGAGTTTCTTCAAATAAAACAAGCTTTAAATTCCAGACATCCAAAGTCCAGAACGTCCCATTTCTTTTTCTTGTGCACTGTCATTAGCGTAGTACTAACATACCACTAGAATCCCATAGAAATGGTAGCATAAATTAACATTATCATAGACATAGACAGTTGTATGTCCCAATCTCAAAGCCTAGATCTAATGGTCATGATTCGTCTTTGGCTTTGTGGAGTAAATTTATACCAACACATAGAATTCTTTAGAAAAATCATTGAGAGTGTTTACATAATAATTCAATAATCCGATTTTAGTCAGATTTCTACAGCCAGTGGCATCGCCTGGTCTGGGCTTCCAAATATGTTTTTTTTTAACGAGCCCCAAACTTCATATTATTAACTCTATCAAATTAATGATGAAATGAATGGATTGGGACTCCCCTTTTCTGGACACATGAAAACAAAAACAAACAAAACCAAATCCCCACATTGAATATAAACGACCACCAGAATCCCCCAGACCCCCCCCTGCATAATAAGTCATGCCCCCGTCTGCATGTTATCTGATTATTCAAGTGGTGACGTAAACAGCATACTCTGATTTCTTATCTCGGAACAAGATCTAGAGTTCTGATTAAGAAATCTGATAAAGAGCGCTGTATTCAGATTTCTCAGTGTATGTATACCACATACTCGGATTTCTTTCTTGTCTCTTCACTCCTCCTGACAAGTTGCAGCTGTCCTTGATCAGTGGACCAGTTCATCACGGGATTGGCTGGTTACAGAATAGAAATCTCATTCTTGCCTCATTACCCAAGTACAGGTAAACTTGTTGACTGGATTACTGACAAACTGAGATCTTCTGTAGTTATGGGAGATCTGACAGCATGTAAACACATTAATTCACCGAATGGTTCTTTGGGGAACCAGATGTGGTTCTTGTATTGCATTGCTGTAGATAGAATTTAAATGATCACTGAAAAAAAGAACAAAAAAACAAAACAGCTCTTACTGGTGTCTGAGGAGCAGCTGTAATCTGGATCTGGATCTCCATGGTAGTACAGATCCATTGCCTGAGAAAAAAGCAGAAAAGTGGGTCAGCACAGTGGAATATAACACTAGTCTGTAACTCTTTCACCTTGTACGTTTAGTGCAGTGTTTCTTATGTCACACACACACACACACACACACGTGTGTTTTGAAGACCTATGCAGCTCTATGCAGTGTCTACACTGACCTAGAAATTCGAGATGGTCTATTATTTAATCTCTAAATGCCATTTATTACAAATAGGGCACATGCTCTTAGAAACAAATTGGGCCAAACTTGTCCGGAAAGTTTGGGAATGCAGTGTCCCATTCACCTGGCACATCCTCTCACTTAAACTCCATCTCAATAATTCACATTTCCTTGCCATGAGTGCAGTGGCGAGTGCTCAACATCACTCACAGCTCCTGCAGACTTTTGGCAGGTTAGTGTATACTCCTAAAAATAAATGCTCCTGAATAGTTAAGCAATACATTTTGGGGGGGAGAAGCATGCTTGAAGCCCCTGCACCTCATCTAACGTCCAATGAATTCCATCTCTATCCTGTTTATGTGTCTGCAACAGTCTTCACAACCCTCCGCCACTTCACCTCCACCTTTCGAACACTGTCCTCCATAATTCCTGGCTCTTCTCAGAAGTCGAACTCCAGCCTTGGGAGTGCCCCCCCCCATGAAGCCTCCTCCAAAAGCTGGCGGCATGGTCCGAATTACAAGAGTGTTCGCTTGGTGTGAAGGAAAATATGGTCATTGAATTGGGATGGAATGTTTATGTTATTGGGAGGTTCTTTAAACCTTATAATGGCGACCCAGTGGTGCACATCACATTTAGGCTATAAAGAGCCAGTCACTTGCTTTTCAGTTGCATCTCTCCAGAGAACCCTTTGACATTTGTATTTCTGAGCGAGCGCTGAAAGATACCCACATATGGAAGAATTCTATTCGCACTTCTGTTGATAAGTCGTCTTCAGTGCTCTGAATGTGAAAAGGGGGATTCAAAAGGCTTTGCTTGTTTTGCACTTGCTGGATGTTGAAAACTGATAATCATCTTTGGGCAGAAAGATAAAGGTCAGATGATTTCCTGTTATGCAGCCTTGTGTTGCCCTGCAACTAAACCACAGCTGCTGTGAATGGCAGCTAAGAGCTTGTTTGATAAATAGCTTACACAACTTCCTTCAATGAAGGTAATCATTTTGATGTCAACTGGTTGAGATCTCTGCGGTGGGAGATTGCAGTAACATTGTTGGACATTTTCATGCTGGACATTTACAGTCAAGTCTCTCAAGAGTGAATGTATGACCATAATTAGCTGTTATAAGGAAAGCATATTGAGAATGTGACTGACAGTTTGCACAGTCTCAGAATACTGAAGCACTGGGGGTGGAGCTTCTTACCAGCTTATTTGTTTCATTTAATTACCGACGTCTGCACTTTGTGGGCAGTTCCATTCCGATGTGGCTTCATAACTCAGGATCAGGAGAACCTACAGACTTCAGACCTACAGATACCCATTATAAACCAGGGTCTCACCATTGTAGGATGTCTTTCAGTGAGTCATCCAGCTCAGCTAAATTTCACAACTTTCCAACTGAATTCAAGTTGTGTTTTAAATTTCTTATTTCATGATCAAAAATAATGTATCAACCTTCTTGAATTTTGTGCTACAAAACACTTAGAATGATCAATGATCAACAGAATTTCTGACTGTAATGTGTTCTTTGTCCTCGTAAGCCAAAAAAAACTCCCACAAAACATTTTAGGTAAATTTTTGATCATAACATGGTCAAATTCATACAGAAATACTAGTGCATCTAAAAAACCCCGATACAAACCCATTTGTGATCACAATTTCATTCAAAAAACTGTCATTTTATATTCATTACATGTAAAGTGACATTTAAGTGTTTTTGTTGTTGTTGTTGTTGTTTACTGTTGATTAGTTTGGCTTATAGTTCATGAAAACCAGAAATCCAGAAACCAAAAATATTAGCATTAGCAATCTTAACATTTTAATTAAGATTTGAAAAGATTACTAAATACAGCATTAAAATTTCAGACAAAAATATCACTTGTAATGAATATAAAATATATGACAGTTTAATTTTTTAGTCAATTATCAAAAATGCTTTTCCACAGTATCCTAACTTTTTGAGATGCACTAGTATTCATATTTCAAACGAAGACAAAATTAGTAGCCTAGGATTTCTTGAAAATAACAAGATGTGTTATGTGTGACTCTCCTATAAATACTTTTCTAATCTTTTGGTGAATAAAAATATGCCAAACTATGAAAACATCCCACAAAATTTGCCTAAAGGTTCTAAAGGTTAATAGGCTACAATTTTATCATTAACAGTTCCACCTTGATTTAACATGGATTTCTGACCCCAGATATATTCCTGAATGCCTTTTACAAGTTGTTATTTCGACTATGAGGTGTTTTTTGTTTTCGTTAACTAACTCATCCCATTATGTCACAGATGTAGAGTCAGATTTTTGGTTACTTACTGCACGATTTGTCATCTGGAAGATTTGATTAAATTATTATCAGCATGAGGGGAGTTTTGACAACATTTTGGGAGATAGTCCACACCCCAATGTCCCCACTCAGCGTATATAAACCCTCAACTCCTATTGCCTCATCACGTCATATAACTTCACAACCTCCACACTGCCCCCCTCCTACCCTAGAAGCTGTTCCAAATTCCAGCCCAAACTTCTCTGAGGTCACCACCCTGTTCCAGTCTTCAGGCACATGGGACATACTAGCAAACTGCTGTTAGAGTGAGTTAAGGGTAACTGAGACATCAGGTCAAATGGGACAGTATAGCTGAGAGTAGTTTATTTAATTGCCTCATTTCCTCCTCAAATGGATAGATAGCATCTTCAGAATTATGGAAATGTATCATGAATTATCTTTTTTTGTGGCAGGCAGACGTTCAAAAACAGTCCCACCCTTGGTTCATCATACACTGTAGTGCTTAAAAAGCCAAATGATTCAGTAATACAGATTTGTGGCTGACAAAAGTATGTGTGAGCCCATTGTGTAGCAAAAACTGCAACATAACTGTTGATTAGTCCTGTACATCGGCTTGGAGGAGTTTTGGACCAGTCTTTCGTAGCTTTAACTCTGTTATGTTGGTGGATTTCCTCCTATGTACTGTTTGCTTCAGGTCCTTACACAGCATTTCGATTGGATGAAGGTCAGGATTTGGCCGTTCCAAAACTTTTTTAACCATTCTTTGGTAGAACAACTTGTATGTTTAGGGTCATTGTCTTGCTACATGATCCACATACTCTTGTGATTCAGCTCACAGACACATCAACACGAGGACAGCCACTCATACCCTTTTCAGGAAATGCTAAGCTACTCAAATTTGTCTTCATTTAGAATTGAAATATTTGTATGAATTTTACCACGTTTTCATAAGAATTTACTTGAGCCTTCAGCTTTTAATTGCTCATAATGACTAAAAACCTTTAACATCTCAAATTCCAAATCCTGTTGGAAATTGATCATGCAGAGTGTTTTTCAACTTAAAATGCAATAATGTTGATGAATTGTGTTATGATCAGATTGCCAAGGATATTTACAACAGTAAAGTGTTCAAATTACTTGACAGTAGTCCAAATAAAATAAAACCTGGATGACTTTTATTATGCTCATTAATTTGTTTCAGAAATTTAAACACTGTATGAGCAAACAAAGAGAGCAAACAGCCCCTCCCTTTCCATTTCCCTCCATTTCTGGATCAGTGATGTAATCAGCCCTGACCCCTCTCGCTGATCAGTCGGAGTCTGCATGCAGGTTGAGCATGTACATGTGGACAGAGCAGTAAACATGCACTGGAAGCTCCTTTAGCATTTTGAACTGTTTTCCAAGCTGGATTACACCCTGATCATTCATCACACCGGCTTTTAACATAGTGCAAGTCTTGCTGTTTGATATGTGTATCATGTCTGTAAGTTACTCTGTAGCTTAATTCTCAGTTATGAAGCCTAGGAAATGGCATGCCACTGCCCAGAAAGTTCAGAACTCGAGTTCTAAGTGTTAAATAGGTACTGTTTATTGGCAGTATGTAGAGAATCTGTTTGTAAACAAGGAAGTGCTGCTTCAAATGAACTCGGCTATGTCCGTCATGTTGCAGCCTGTGTACAAGCCTGTATCTTATTTCAGGATGGTTTGACATGGTCTCACACAACAAGCTTGTGCTTTTCCAACATATTTTCCTTGGAAAAAGGCAGAATCAGTGTGCAGTGTCACAGCAGGGAAGCTGGAATGTGAGCAAATCTTTTGACCGCTGACCTTAACCCACATAGAAGATATATGAAGCACTCATAGACTCCCCTACACCCTCACACCTCCCCAGCACCATCTCCCCCATCTCTTTGTCTAGAAATGCTTGTATTCTCTCACTACCCCTCCCTCTCCCTTCCTCTCCCTCTCTCCCCCTCTCTCTCTCTCTCCCTCTGAAGTGTCTGTCCTCACTCCAAGGCTGTATCCATAGCAATAACAGATGTAGGCCTTAGCCTCATTAATAATGCATGGCAGAATTTTTTCTTTGCTAAGTAAAATGACACACTGTTGAGAGTTCTGCATGAGCACTGCAAAATCCTGCAGTGAATCAGCGCCTGAATCAAGAAGCAAACAGCCTGAAATCCAGTTGAGTCACAGAGAGAGAGAGAGAGCGAGAGAGAGAGAGAGAGAGAGAGAGAGAGAGAGAGAGAGAGAGAGAGAGACAGAGAGAGGAGCAGGAGGAATGACAGATGAAGGAGGTTGCCAGGAGAGGTTTTTAGCTGTGAAATTAGATTTACAACTTATATATAAATATATAGAATACATGTACACACACACACACACACACACACACACACACACACACACACACACACACACACACACACACACACACACACACACACATTCATTTCCTCAGTCATTTTTAAATTGAGAAATAGTAAACACAGTCCCCGTAATCAAACGTATACATACATGCATGCCAACTGTCCTGACATATCAGTATGTAAATTGATTATGAAGGGGTGTTACCTTGAGAAGGATTGGAAGGAGGTTATGTTATTATTTGAGGAACATCAGTGGGTTCCAGATGAAGGGGACATTCCATTTCCAAAGCTGTGCAAGCATTTAACATTCCTCAATCCACAGTGACACATGTACACTGGGAATACATCATGGAAGCCATTACCACGCACAGTGGACGGTACAGTGGGTGGTAAGGATCATGCTCGGTGGCAACTGGCTAGAACTGTCTATATGAACAAACAAGTGACTCTCACAGAAGTCACACCCACGTTCATTGCCGGAGGTCCCACACACATTTCCTACAGGTCAGTGCAGTGTTCTTTAGCTTCCATGGGACATGTTAAAACATGGGACACAATAACTTATTCTTATCCCGTGACTTTTGACATATTCCCCACTCTTCTATGCAGAAGGTCTCTTGTTCAGAGACATTCTTTGGTTGTCTTGCAAATTGGGTAATTCACAAGTTTTCTATGATGTTTAGGTCAGGAAACTGTGAGGGCCATTCCAAAAGTTTATGCCTATAGTCTACAAGCCAGCCTTGTTTCAGCTTCAGCATTTCACACATGCTATCATTTTTGCATCAAGATTTGATGGTATTGTCTGGAATTAATTTTCCCCTTCCCCTCTGCAGTATTACTAATGCCACTGACAACAACACAATCCCAGACCATGATGTATCCACCCACATGCTTCACAGTTGGCAAGGTGTGCTTTATATGAAGTGCTGCTCCTTTCTCCCGGTGTAACTGGTGTGCTGATTGTGTCCAAAGAGTTCAATTTTGACTATATCAGTCCACAGCCCTTTCCTGAAGTCACCTGGCTTCTCTAGATGTTTAGTATATTATATATTTTTTAATGATCTCATGGTTAAGGTTTATGTTTGTGCAAGCAAACATAACCTCTTGATGTTCCAGCAGTTTCTTGGCAGTCTTATTGAGGCTTTGATTTGCTGGTCTTCCCAGCACACGACCAGTTTTCTTGGTCTTCAAGATCTCATACTGACCTTCACAGTTCCTCTTAACTGACATTTCTTAGTAACATATCTCCACTGTAGGAGCTGCTTTCATTTTTAGGTCTTTAAATAGTTGTTTAGATCAGTCTGAATTTCAGAAACTTGGAAATTTGATTCAGCTGACAGCTCCTAATTACACACGGTGGCATGCCTCAGGCTTGATTTGTTAATCTTGTAAAAACAACACTAAAAATGGCAAAAAATAGAGCAAGACAGCGAATGTGTGCGTGTGTGTGTGTGTGTGTGTGTGTGTGTGTGTGTGTGTGTGTATGTGTGTCTCTTCTGTAATCCCCATGGAGAGCTAGTTATCTGAGTGTGTGGTTGCACTAGCAATGCCACTTATTTTAGACTAACCCGGCACATGTGTCTCTGTCTACATTCTGCTTTGAACCTGACTTCACATCTATACATCTGCCTGTAATACAGCCCACCATCGCTGTATACGTATTCCATAGGGTGGAGAAGAGAGATGAAAGAAGGGAAAGGTCCATGGGGAAAACAGCTGGCCTGAATGCTGAAGAAGAAGGAAAGTCACATGCATGGCCAACCTTTCCCACATGACTGATTCCACAGTAGAATTACACAACCTCCACACATTATATTTCCACAGGGTTCTAGACACCTGCCTGAAATCAAAGGCGCACTTAATGTCCAAATGTTTGTAGACACCCCTTCTAATGAATGCATTCAGCTACTTTAAGCTGCATCCATTGCTGATACCGATGTGCAAATGCACACTCACAGCTTGTCTAATCCCTGTAATGAAGTACTATCAATAGAATAGACTCTCTGGGTAGCTAAACATGGACCAATTAGCACCATGCCTAATTCCAGACATGCGCTAGAGGGGTATATAGCCCCCCACCCCCCATTAAGTTGTGAAAAGATGCTTAATCCAGTGCTTTTTCACTACTCCAACCATGCAATATTGCCAATGACACTGGTGGCAACACAACCCCAAAGCATCTTCCCCATGCTTCACAGTTGGCAAGGTGTTCTTTTTTCTCCAAAGATCAATAACATGGTGGCCAATGTTTTAGCTATTTAGTCTACAGGACTTGTGTTTACTTGAAAATACTCAAACAAACAAATGATAGAATCCATATAAATCTTATACAAGTACATGGAGCTGAGTAAACAGTGGTTGCCCACCTTTGACCAGCAGTACACACACAGTGCCCATTTAACAGGGCCAGTGCAGGGCCTGTGACACAGGGCCGATGTGATCTGGGAGAGCATGTGGGTGTGTGATATGAATGCTTGGCACACAGGAAGTTTACAGTATATGACTAATACTGGTATGTGTATTTGGAATGTGGATCGCCCAGTTTTGGTGAGTTGGTATCAGTATGCCTCTCTGAGTGTTTGTGTGTTTGGGGAAACACTAGAGTCACTGTAATATACACAGACCTAACCATACCAACACTTGTGTATATATACACTGGCCAACCATAACATTATGACCACCTCCATGTTTCTACATTGACTGTCCATTTTATCAGCTCCTCTTACCATACATACAACAGCCCACCAACCAGAAATATCCAGTCACCAGTGTCCTGTGGGCAGAGTCCTGTGAGAACTGATGAAGGACTAGAGGATGACCAATGCAAGCTGTGCATGTTTAAACCCTCCAGAAGCACTGCCTGATATTCATCTACGTACATAAATACGATATGTATACAAATGTATACACATAGGTCCTAGAGAGGTCAGTAGAAAACGGTCAGACTGGTTGGAATTGACAGAAATGCTACACTAACTCCAGTACAGTATTAGAGCTGGTACTAACAGAAGCCAACCCAGGTCATCAAGTTCCACTTCTTTCAGCCAAGAACAGAAAGCTGAGGCTGCAGTGGGAACAGACCCAAAAATACGGACAGGTGAAAACTGAAAATGGGAAAAATACTGACCTGTGTGCGTTGCCGTGGTTGCCAAGCCTCCTCACTAGTGTAGGTGATAAAAGGGCCACTGCAGACACAGCACTCTAACAGCACAGGATTCCCCAGCAGGGGTGACATGGCCCAGGGGCAGATCACCTGACCCTCCAGCTCTGCCTCCTTCGTCTTGCCGTCACCGTGATGCCGACTCAGCATCTTCCACTTCCTGACCTGTACAAATAAATCAAACATGCAAATATGAATACAGATTTGTAATCATATACAATAAAACATTAAATCCAGCCTCTTTTCAGCTTCAGCGTTTTTAAACAGATGCTTTAGTATGTAGGATTTGCTGGTATTTTGTGGAATCCATTCTTCCTTCTACCCATGCAATATTGCAGGTGCTACTACTTGCACCAACACAACCTCATAGCATGATACATACGTCCCCACGCTTGACAGTCGGCAAGGTTCTCTTCACAGTTCCTTTTTCTCCACACCAAAAAGATTTATTTTGATTTCATCATTCCACAGCACTTGCTTGCAAAGCTCACCTCTGTTCTCTAAAAGCTCTGTGGCACACTTTAAACATGGAGTCACATTCTAGAAACTAGATGAAACTAGTGCAAAACTAAAGAACCAAACACTTCATCTTTGCTGAATCTGGGGCAAAAGGCAAGTATGTTTAATGGTTTGGTAAAACTTCTCTTTCCCCCATGCCTTCAGCCTCTGGTTATTGCTGCAGGATTATATAAATCAGGGTCAGGCGTTCAAAGGTCATCAGGGCCAGAGATAAACTGGATTTGATGCCACAATAAGTGTGTGTATTCACATGTGTGTATGTGTGTGGGCCTACAGCTGCACATAGGGTTTTGCGGTATTACAGATAAAAGTCAGAGGGATAGAGAAAGACGTCATCCCGTCGATTCAATAACGAACAGGCTCATCCTCTAATCCATAGTAATCAAAAGCTTTCACACACACACACACACACACACACACACACACACACACACACACACACACACACACACACACGCACGCACACACACACACACACACACACACACCCTTGGGACCTTCATGCCAGTAAGTTGGCAAACATTCAGAGGAGATGCTGAAGTGCATCCTCATCCTTCATCTCTCTCTCTCTCTCTCTCTCTCTCTCTCTCTCTCTCTCAGACACACACACACACACACACATCTCTTAGAAGGTCTCTTAGAAGGAAGTGTGGGATTGCAATGTTATTGGGAGATAAGATAAAGGTTAGAAGTAACAATAAATTATTATACATTTAAGCTGATCTGATCAATATTTATTGATCTACACACACAGAAGTGGTGTCTCTCAGTACGGCGTCGGGTTTAACGCAGAGTTCCAGACGTCTCTGCATGGAGTTGTAGAGGTTCCTAATGATGTCCTGTGATAATCCATCCCATGCAGATTGAATGTTCTCATTCATTTCCTACAGATTGTATGGCAGGTATGGAGTGTTGATAGAGCATCCAATAACATCTGTATACAATCTTTACTTTAACGTCACCTGTAGATCCCATGATGACATTTTAGGGTTGTTGATTTCTTTATATATCTTGTAAATTTGTCTGATGGCTGATTTCTAATTGTTCTGAGATATTTTTAAAGTCCTTTCTCAGACTCATCTGCATCTCCAACCTTTCTGAAGTCTTCTGAGAGCTCTTTGTATCTGGCCATGGTGATCCCACTCACTTCAACAATCAAGAGCAAACCAAACTAATGTCAGGGGTTTAAATGAGACAAAATCCCCTCTAACCTAGTTCTAATCACCTGCAGCTGATATGCTGATGTGCCGCATCTGATCCTAATTTTACACATTTTAAGTAGTGATCAATGTGGGGGTGTCCTAACTTTTCCTCAGAAGAAAAATGCATTTCTATAACAAACATTTCACAAATGATGGTTAAAAGACATTTATTCAGTTTTATGTGTTTTATGTGTTAGTTCTTTCCCTCCATCTCTCAATATTGTTAAATGAAGATCAAATATCCATATTTTTAAATAATACAAAGGTTTTCATGGGATGTTCTAATTTTTAAGTGTTTAACTGTTTCAATCCACTTTATTAACACAGCAGCATTTCACCTCCCTCGTCCCATCTTGCTTTGTCTCTTCTCTTCTCTGCTCTCTCTGCTCTCCTCTCTGCTCTGTCCTACCCTTGGCATTGGGTGTGTGTTCATGTAGGAGCCGTCTGTTGATTTGCCAGGCAGTGGAAAGCTGCTATTTTGGAAGCTTGTGCGTGTGTGTGTGTGTGTGTGTGTGTGTGTGTATGCGTGATTATGCAGAATGCTGGTTGTGTTTTAACTTTGAGAAGGGTTTAGGCCTGAGTCGGTCGCACATATTGGATAAACATTCCTGGAATTCCCAAGATCCAATGGCTTCCTTCTGCTGGCTGTCACCATGGAAACCAGCCAGGGCAGGACAGCACTTGTTGTGCTCTTTATCTTTTTCTTTCTTTTTTTTTTTTTTTTTTGGTTTGTTTTGGGTTCTAGAACATGTGTGGGCATTGCTGGCTAAGGGTTGAGCTGCCTAAATGGAGCTGTTTTTTAAGTGTGTTTATATTTGTGCACCAAACTTTCCAACAACCATGACTTTGGCCCTTTGTTCCAGATCACTGTGTGTTCAGCTTGTTTGTGTTTGCCTCTGTAACGTTACCGCTTCTTCTTTATTCTGTTCCAGGAGTTAGACGGTCACTAACCTGGCCATTTTATTGGAAACTCCTACCTTGATCAGGGCATCCTGTGAGTCTAAAGATGGAAATGGTCCTGACCTTTATATTAGTTGTTTCTTTGACCCGGATGGTCAGTTTGATCATATTTTCATAGTTTTTCATAGACTATGAAACTTTAGACTGCTCAAATTTGTCTTCATTTCAGATGCAAAAGTTAACAAAATTTTAGATTGAATGTTAGTCTGTATAAATACAACCATGTTTTAATCAAAATGTACTTTTGCCTACAATTGCCATCAATGTTGTGCTTCTAAAGACTAAAACATCTCAGAATCCCTTTAGAAATTGATCATCCAGGGTGTTTTTGAATTTTGATCAATTATTTGTAATGATAGAAGGATATTTACAATAATAAATTGTTCAAAATACTTGACAGTGGTCCAAATAAAATAAAAAAATAATGTTGTGCATGTATCAGTATTTTCTCTTTTAGGACTTTTATTCTGAAATCTGTGAACAAGGAAAGAGAGTGAACAGCCCCTGCGTTCTCATTTTCCTCTATAACCCTATGTCTGGGTCAATGACATCATCAGCTCTGCCCCCTCTCAATGATCGGTCGGAGTCTCTATGCAGGTTGAGCATGTGCACATGGACAGGACAGTAAACATGCACTGGACGCTCCTTTGGCATTTAAACTGGGATTTAATTTGAGCTGCTTTCTGAGCTGGATTACTCTCTATTCGTTCAATGATGAGAATCACCATGGTTAGATAGGGTAAGCTTTGTAGTTTGTTATGGTATGTTGATCATGTCTGTAGGTAGGCATTTAACTGCCCGCAATGTGCAGATTTCGGGTTCTAAGAGGAAAATCTCACATTCATGGAATTCCTTCTCTTCTCTGATGTTACACAGCACTGGGCCTCAATGAACATTCTTGTGCTGCTCTGAACAACAGCAGCCATAAAAAAGTCCTCCTCCAAGGCCACAGAGCTAAAAATATAAAGTGGGTGAAAGTCATGAACTTTCTTAATAGCACCTCTACCCAGCTGAGAGCACCAGGCCATGCCAGCAAGAATGGGGAGGAGGCTGGCACTGCGCCAGGTGGCTAATACGCTCCACCTTACCTCCAGGGTGAGGAGCTGGCAGATTGCACACACACAGGGACACACACTGATGAAAACACTGTGGCCATGGAGGCTGCAGACACTGGTTAAAGAAAAATGTGTGATACGTTGATTGTGTTTTTGAACTTTTCCAACTGCTGTTGTTGGCTGGAGCTCCATCATTCCAGAGAACGCAGTTCCACTGCTCACAGCTCAATAACGGGAGGCTTTATATCCTTCTAGCTCACACCTGGAATTAGGTGCATGTAGGTTCATGTTTGTTTATCTGCTCCAGAGACTCCTATTCTATTGGCAGTACTTCTCTACATGGACCAGACAAGCCCTCTGTGTGCATTTGCACACCTGTGTCAGCAATGGGTGCAACATAAAGTAGCTGAATGCATTCATTGCTGGCCCCTGTGACACTGTCCTTGTCCAGACCCTTGCACTGATTCACTAATGCCCCACTAGAGATGACATAACTCGGCATATGACTGATTAACCTGCACGGACTTGCACATTAACCCTCCGCTTATGTCCTGCACTCTCTCTCATTCTCATAACTGCTGGCCTGCGGTCATTTTTTCACTGTTTTTGACCATTGTTATTGTTGTTCTGTTATTTTGTTGTGCTCTCTGGTGTTGACCAGAGGAGGATGGGTTCCCTTTTAAATCCTGGTTCCTCTCAGTGTTGCCTTCAGGTTGCCCTATAAGTGTCTCTTTAAAGCTGCTTATTTATACAGCTCTATGAATAAACTGCCATTTTAAAGGAATATTTAAAAAAGTAAACTCTATTTTTATTTTATTACATAGAACATAACTATTCTCTAAACAGCTATAGTAATGCACAGTTCTCTGCAAAGCCCCTGTAAAGGCAGACAAGACTGTGGGTGACCTATTTTACTTCTTTACTCACAAAACATCCAATGAATACACTGGAAAAAGGTGTTCAATAGTTTGAGTGTTGTTGCAAAACGTCAAATGCATTAAAAATCCAAGAGCAACTATAATCAAGCCTAAGATTTCCATTTGTTTACTGATGTAAATTTAGTTGATTTGAAATGCAGGTATTTGTATTTTCAGCAACAGCAGTATACAGTTCAACATAACACCCCCCACCAACAAGAGTAATACCAGCGCTTGCATCTGTGTGTTTTCCATGACTCATGCTAACCCTGTCATAACCTCATTAACCCTCAGTCGAGACACACAGAGAGGGACAAAAAGGACAGCAGGTCCAGAACTACAGGGAGGAGCCAAAGCGAGCAGCTGAACGAGGTGAGGAACCAGCACAGGGCTCCTGTATGTGTCAGCTCTCTGCAGTCTGAGAGTCCATGCTTATGTAACCAGTCTTTTTCTGCCACTGTGCTGCTCTACCGCAGTTAGCCTAATGATGGAGGTGGACAGCAGGGCTGATGGGGGTGTGAGATATGAAATATGGGTAAAAATATCCCGTAAAAAGGCAAGAAAACTGTCACAGCAGTGTAAAGCACAAAAACCGGCAAATATGGACGAGCAGCTGTGGGTAATGTTCACATCAGCCGTCAAAAAATGTGATTTATAGCATGGCGTCATCGTTGGTGTCCGAAGGCCTGGTTTGAGTATTTGTAGAACTGCTGATCTCCTGAGATTTTCAGCATAACATTCTCTAGAATTTACTCAGAATGCCCTGGTAGCTCGGTCTGAGGAAATGTGATTTCTGGCTCAAAAATGTGGGATTGGAATGAATCCAGCATGAATCCATGAATCTAGCCTGCCTTGTGTCCACAGTCCAGGCTGATGGAGGAGGTATGATGGTGTGGCAAATGATCTTAATATTAAGTGGTCCATTAATACCAATCAATTATCAATCATCACTTGAATATTACAGCCTATTTGAGCATAACCATGTGCATCCCTTCATGGACACAGTTACATTCTAATGGCTGCTTCCTGAATTACGATGCAGCCAGTCTCAAACTGGTTTCATGAACATGATAATGAGTTCAGTCTCCTTCAATGGCCTTCCCAATGACTGGATTTGAATCCAGTAGAACAACTCTGGGATTTGGTAAAAGATTAGCAGCAGTGAACTGGGAGTCTAGAACTATGAGACACATTCATTGACCAGAATCTATATATATAATAATAAAGCAACTTCAATGCATGACTGCCATGGTGTTGCACCAGACAGTGGGTCATCCCAATTTAGTCTTGGTGGAGTCGACCAACCAATCCGTGTGTTGAAGCTCCGTGATCAGTGCCAAGATTAATGGTTATTAATACCATTCCAGATCACCTTTGTTCTTCATTACAGGACCTTTGACAGCCCAACGTTACATTAAGGAGGTCCTGCAACCCGTGTTCTTACCTTTTCTGAACACACACTCGGTGTTCTATTCCAAGTGGATGACACTCATCCACATACACGGATACTATACCACGGCCAATCGCATCATCACACCTGTTTGTGATTGAAAATGTGTGGGATGTTCTTGGACAGGTTATCAACACTCCAGCCCTACTGCACAATCTGCAGAAACTGAATGAGAACATTCAAGCTGTGGGATGGACTATTACAGGACACCATCTGGCATATTGTGTTAAACCACACTGAGACACATTGAGACACACCCCTTCTATGTGTAGATCAATAAACATTAGCCATATCAATCTAAATCGTTTTAGAATTCACTGTTCCTGGTAACCGTTATGTTTATTCCCAGTAGCACCGCAATACACCGCTTACACAGTACCCTAGATCCTCAAAAAAACACCTTATGAGTTATCCAAGGCTGACGTCAGATGACGTGCCGTGTGCTGGACTGTGGACTGAGGACAGTGGGTGAACAGAATATGCTGCGTGCTAAGTTCACTGTTCTCCTTACAGGCTCAGAATTGGTGTCATTAAGCTCAGCTGCTCTGCTTGACCTCGTTCTCCAAGGTTAGCTGTTCCAGCTACAGGCCTTAATCACAAATCATATCACTTTTCCCAACAAGCATATATAATCTTCACAGCACCAATAATCACTGCCATATCGTATTCCAGTCAGCCATTATCTCTCCTGCAGTAATAATCCAGAGGTTTGCATAAGAAGCAGCATCAATGACGCCACAGCTCAGTACTAGGGTTAAAAATTAAAGCGCACACAAACGCACATAAAACATCATAAAGATGATTTTAAAATATTGCACATACACGCATACACAGCAGACATGTCGGAACAGCCGTGGTCTGGTGGTTTGTATTTACCTTCCAGAACCAGACTGGAAGGTTGTCGGTTCAAATCCCTGAACTGGCAGGACTGAAGTGCCCTTGAACAACGTACTGAACTCCCCAGCTGAACCCCGGGCACTCAGGACCGAGCTGCCCACTGCTCTGGGCACGTGTGTGCACTGCCCCCTGGTGTGTGAAGTCACTAGTTTGTACGTGTTTACAGGATTAATTACACAGCGGCTTAAAAAAAGTATGATTACTATTACATACCCTGCCAACAGGTTTCACAGATAAGGAGGTGTGCTTTACTCTACACCGTGCTATTGCCGTCCCTCTGATACACGTCTTGGCTTCATCTGTCCCCGAGACCTTTTCCAGTTGTCTTACACTGTTGCCACCTAGGATTTTTCTGCCATAAGCAGTTGAGGTCTTCCTTTGCCTACCAGTCCCTTTGTGACTAATGAGCTTCCCAGGACATTCTTTCCACTGAATGATATTCCGCAGTTAATTTTGGTAATACCAAAGGTTGGAACTGTGTCTAATTGGCCATTTTTTTTTCTTGTTTTTCAGTCTCACGTAGCTTCATTGACTTTCATTTGCAAAGCTCTTGTTCCTGTGTTAAACACTGGCAAGCAAGGCCTGCACTATCAAAGCAGTCCATCTAAATATAATGATAAATATAATGATAAACACCTGTCAAAGCCAAATGTCCCAAATATTATGGTGCCCTGAAACAAGGGTTTTGTAAATACACTTTAATTAAAGTCTATCCAGGAAACATGTCTTTGTCCCAAACATCATAGAAGGTACTGAATAGATATATGGATTTTAAATATACATTTAATTCAAATACAAATCATTTTTATTCAATTCAGTTATGTTTTTTTCCTTTTCAGAGAATAAACAAAAATCGTCACTATAAACAATCACCCTTCACTAATGCATTTCAGTGTTTGTGTGTGTGTGTGTGTGTGTGTGTGTGTGTGTGTGTGTGTGTGTGTGTGTGTGTGTGTGTGTTTGTTGGGGGGGTGCATGTGTGTGTCACAGCAGAGACCCCAGCAATGAGTCATCGGTGCACTCCAACCATGCTGCATCTTTCTGCCACATTAACTCCCTGCCATAACACAGAGAAAGAGAGAGAGAGAGAGAGAGAGAGAGAGAGAGAGGGAGAGAGGAGGAGGAGGAGTGTTCCCGCATTCAATCCCTGCTATCTGAGCAAATGTCAAGAAACTTCACAACAGCCTTTGAGCGTAAGCCTCAGTAATTGGAAATTAATGCATGTGATTTATGAGAGCAGTGTGAAGGAGGACAGTGTGACTGTGTGACTGTGTTGTGGATAACAGTGTGATATGTGTCAGTTCGCTGAATGAAGCCACCATGACTTTGAAATATGTTGCATAACATCTCCCCTAGGACATCTAGAAGAAAAAACGATGTGTCACAACCCCCCCCCCCTCACACACACACACACACACACACACACACAGACACACACATACACACACACAGGTTGTGTAACTTGTCAGGACAGTAGTAAACCCTCAGCCTTAGATCAGCTGTCGCTATGGTTGATTGTAGCTCATGTGCTGCTTCAATATTACATTGAAGATCAGGGTGAAAGGAGGGGAATAATGTGTGCAGAGGAACCAATGAACTACAGTCTGTAATTATAGATCTACACAGGTCTCCTGCACGGTAACAGGATAATATGGACAGTGAATGTAGAAACAACGAGGTGATTATAATGTTATGGTTGACTGATGTATATCAGGAACTGCTGGAGACAGCTAGCAATAAATCTGTCTCTGTTGTACGTGAACACGCTAATGTTACATTAAACGCTTCAGCACTTGGAAAAGTTTACCTGCTGTGTTGAGAGAACTCGTGAGCACTTATGAAACCTTCCCTCTGGCTGTGAATCTGCGTATCGTTGAGGTGAAGTCGTACCTGTCTAAACCTGGTCACTTAGTCTGATTAATCATTACCTATTTCTAGTAATCAACAATGTGAAACTGTGCACGGATTGGAAAATAAAGAGCGAATGTTGCTTTTATTGTTTTCTAAGAGAGCAGGAGGGTCACTGCAGCTCAAATCACCTGAAGAGTGAAAAAGTCTCCCACCATCTGATTTTTCATTGGGTGAAATAATGTGTACAATATCCATCAGGTGTCTGTAACAGTCAGATGATTAACGTTGAACTGTCGTCTATAATACTGTGTCATTTCTCTTTTACTTGTACACTTAATAATTTACAGCCTTGACTCAGAGTTGGATAAATTGAATTCAGAGATATAAAGGGCCAGTAAATGTAGATAAAGGCTATATGTACCTATTAAACTGGTTAAACTGGCTCCACTGTTTCGTCCAAAGAGAATTAACTCTTAGAACCCGAGATTTTAAGCCGTGGGTTCTAAAGTTTAATTAACAGTATTAACTTCTCTGATGACGCAACAGCCAGGTGGGTATGTCAGTTCCAGCAATTAAAAATCCACTAAATCCAAGTGCCTGGGTGGATTTTGACTCACTGGACCTGAAATACCCTCCTCTGCCACCAACAGTCCAGAGCTTACTGTCCTCCCTCTCATACCAGTCAATCCCTAGCATTTACTGGAAGCCTATGGACAGTTTATGGAGTCAGTCAACATCTGCTGTGAAGGTTTCTCCAACATTAATCTGATTTAATTCAGCCATAAAGACATTATGGAGCCAGTATGGAATGCTGACCAGATAGTTCTGGATCACAAATAACATTTCCACTGACCCCAAAGGTGTTAAATAGTATTTCATTCCTCAAACTCATCCCAAATGGGTTCCATGAAACTTTATTACTTAAACGCTTCCCAACAGTCTTCCGAACATATCCGAATGCATCCCAAAGGTGTTTAAAGGAATAAACTTTCACCACTCCAAATCATCCCCTCGGTTCTCAGCGGAATGTAACTTCATCATTCCAACACATCCCAGTGGTGTCAACTGGAGCTTCATCTTTGTAACTCATCCAAAAAGTGTTCAGTGGAGCTTTATGATTTCCGATTCATCCAATTTAATACTTAATCATTTCGTTATAATCAAATTCCCAATAACACTGAAATATTCCCATTTCCCAAAATGCCACACTTCAAACGCAAAGTATATTAGAAAACAAAAGAGCTACATAATTATTTTGCGATAATATTATATTAAAAAAAAAAAGTGTTGAGTAAATAATAAGCAATGGAAAACCAGGAAACACAAAGCTCGAAGGTGTTGCTCCCCAGTGTTTTAGCGAACACCACAACAGTAACTTCACATGGAAAACTCTGCTTGAGTTCATACACACAGATACACGCATGGACACAGTGGACCAACATCAATAAACATGAATACAGACTCTACTGAGCTTTCTGGAAACAGCCTCAAGCTAGAGACTCACAAAAGACTTAAAACATTCCTTTATGAATGAAGATCCCATCAAAGCATGCAATGGAAGAGAGGTGCTGCTTAGCCCTTAGATAGCTAGTATTACTGTCTTTCCCCTACAATGTTAAAATGTATTTACCTAAATAACTGCATACAGTCTCAGCTTTAGACACACCCACCCTTTTCAACTGCTGAAGCAAAGCCTTACAAAATAATGTGCCTGTCCAGCTCCACATAAATCAAATTGGAACATCTGGCCAGATGGCATCATTCCTCTAGCAGTAGGGATATTGTCTGTTCATACTTATAAATGAAATTGGTTCATACAAAATATTTAAATATTATTGGATACACTAGTTTACACCATATTGATGTTTCCGAGCCTAAGGACAACCCCACACAACCCCACACCCCTCAGATCCTCGTAGCACTGTTCCAAAATCTAGTTGAAAGCCTTTCCTGTGCGGTGGAGCCATTTACTCCAACAGCAGGATCAATTCTTTTTTTAAACCATTGATTTCAGAATAAACAATGAATGAGCAGGTGTCCCAATACTTTTGTCTACAATGTATATTATAATTAGCTGATAAAATATTAATATCAGCATTTAAAAAATTGAATGATATCATCTCGGTCAAACGTGCCCAAACATTTTTTTAGCTCTAGTCTTATGATGATGGACTCCTTTGTCCTCGTAAACTGAACGAATGTCAGAACCTTCGTGAAATCCGTGTCAGTGGGATTTAAGACGATTTTGAGTTTTGAGTTGTGAGAGTTTTAAAGGTTCCTCATCTCTACCATAAATGTGGCTCGTTATGGCTTCGCTCAAAGAACCATTTGAAGCGCCAACATTTTTAACGCTTGCATGCATGGTGGTCACTGCAGTGGCCAGCAGTTTTCTGAGTGCGTCATTTATTTTTAGTATGAAGTTCTAGTACTGTTTACTATTCCAGTACATGTTTGTTTGTTTGTTTGCTTGTTTGTTTGGGCAAAGGACTGTGTTCATGTTTTATTTATAGCTCTCGAGCACAATATTTAGTATAATACTTGTTCTACAGCGTTTTACTTCATTTATCCTGATTGGTTCCTTTCATTGGTCATGCAGTATCACTTGTAGGTGGACACATGAGTGGACACATGAATAACATTTAAATTGAAACGACATCAAAAGACATTTTAATAGTTTTATCAGGAGAGAATAACATTGTTTTGGGGAGAAAATCCTGATTCATGTCATCAAAACTCAGCTTTGGAATGGATCGAGGTTCTGGATCCAGCGGAGGAATTCTCATTGCTTGATCCAAACCTAAACCCTTTCTTTTTGAAACTCCTGCTGAACACTTGTGAAAAAGTAAACTGACGTGCTCTGGCTGTCAGATGTTGTGACGGTCCGATGGCTTTTCTTTAAAGAGAACAGGACTCAGATTCCCTGTGTTCTGTATTTCCCCCCCGAGACTGAAACTGAACAAAGCTGAGGCCTAGACTGCAGCAAAAGAGCATAAATTATGTACTCTCTCTCTCTCTCTCTCTCTCTCTCTCTCTCTCTCTCTCACACACACACACACACACACACACACACACACACACACACACACACACACACACACACACACACAGATACTGCAGCTTCATGAATGCTCATCATCACTCAGAGATTAACGAGCAAAAAAGATGGAAGGACAAGAGAGAGGACCAGGGAGAGACAGATGAGAAAAGAAAAAGAGAAAAACAAAGAACAAAGAGGAAGAGAGGACCCATCAGAGCAGTGTACCAAGGCAAACTGTGAGAGACATTGTTTGACCCTCATGGAGAGAGAGAGAGAGTGTGTGTGTGTGTGGGGGGGGGGGGGATAAGAAGGCCTACAGAGCATGGCTAATCCATAGAGACACATTGTGGGGACATTGAGGCCTACATGCAATACAAGACACCATGCAAGTGTCTCACATACTGAGCTTCCAGTTTATTAGGCACAAATACCCACTATGAGCCCAGCACTACCCTCTCACTCTTTTTAGATACAATGATTATAAAGGCACACGAAGGTAGAAATCACAACGTTATGACCACCTCCTTGTTTCTACACACACTGTTCGTTTTTAGAAGCTTCAATAAAGAACAAAGCGTCTTGACCATCCTGGACATGTAATAATGAGTGCATTCAAAATAAAGGTGAAGTGTTTACTGACCTTGCAGGTTTTGTTCTTATCTCGTGGTCCTCCGGTGCAGGGCTGGCAGAGAGGGCTGGGTGGATGGGGTAGGTAGTATCCTCCAGGGCTGTAGGGGCAGCAAGCATATGTCGTGGGGAAATGTGTGTACCATAGGTCCTGACCATCCTGACACTTGGGACAAGGTGAGAGGAAGCCTTTTGTCTGAGATTTCTCCACGCTGACCTTTGGATTTCTCATCCACCTCCGCACCTGTAAATACACAAACACATACGTGACTCAACAAACTGAAATACGCATTCGGATCTGAGCGGCTCAGCAGTCTCATGCGTCAGCACTATGATCCAAAGACTGCTTTCCATCGGCAGGCCATGGGCCTGCTCTCTCTGGGTGGGTCGATGGGACAGTGTTTGGCACAGGCGTCTGTTGTCCATTATATGGGAGCTGACGTGTGCTCATATTCAGCCTACTAGTGTCGGGAGCATCGTGCTAATGGGGTGAGGTAATTGGCACCGTTTTCATTGTATATACCCTTTCACACCTTCTTCATTGTATTTATCATTTCAATTCAACACTGAAAGTATAATGTCCAGGGAAATGTGTAATGTCCAGGCCTGGAAATTGACCATACAACAGATATGAGGGTTGAAGAGCTTTCCTCTCCAGGAGCTTTAAAAAAACACATTTTAGTCTAACAGCCTGAAGAGAACATCACGAATGTGTCATTTTTGCAGGCTTGGGACAATTTTGATTTGTCATTCTGGCTGGACGCAAAGCCAAAATGACAGCCAAAGAAAGCCACTCATTCTTTTCCACAGCAGGGTCCCAAAGCAGCCTGAAATGACCTCTCAGTGTATCAGTTACTTCAAGAAGATAGTCTGAACCAATCCGACATATTTGGGACTTGCCCATGACTTGCTTTGGGAGAAAAAAAAAATCACATCTGAATATGTATCCTCCAACATGGAGCTTGATCCGACAAGTCACTCAAGGGACTCAGAACTGTATAAAAGGATTGCAATTCCAAGCTTCAAATGCAGTTTCCAAGCTTCTGGTAAGATCTTGACAAGGATGTTAAACTCTCTCAGCCAGTGAGGCCACAATTTAAGAATATCAAGATCTGAAATTAAACTGGTCAAGCTAATTAAGTTGGTTGACCAAGTTAGTTCTTGACCAGCATTGGTGTAGTTGGTCTACAAGTGTGATCAATTACATGTTTCACAATGCTGGTTGACAATCATGACCAGCGTGATCAAGTAGGACCAAAATCAAGTGCAACATACACTATGCTGGTCAAGAACTGGTTAACCAGCTTGTTTACCAGTACAGGGTATATTTTCACCTGGATGAACAACTTTTCAGCCACCTTGACCATCAAAGCTTAGACAATCAAAAACCAACTCAGGGTTCACCAACCCTACTATCAAATACTTTGGATCCATGACTCCTTGAATGGCTGAATAGTGCTTATTCATTTTGGGTTGGAGATGAAAGCTGCTGGAAGGTAGCTTTCCAAGAGGAGGGTTGGTGACTCACGCTCTAGTTCAGTGCTTCCCACCCCTGCTCCTGGATTGTGGATCCTACATTAATCCAGCTCACATGAAGTTCTTGATTGGCTGAATGGGTGGAGCTGAAACCTGCTGGAAGGTAGCTTTCCAAGAGGAGGGTTGGTGACTCATGCTCTAATCCAGTGGTTCCCAACCCTCTTCCTGAGGTGTGGATCCAGCTTTAATCCAACCCTCCTGATCTAATTACTGCCTTCAGAAGTTGGCCAGTTAGGGTCTGTTAGATTTGGGTTGGAGTTGAAACCTGCAGGAAAGTAGGTCTCCAGGAGTAGAGTTGGTGATGCCTGCTCTAGTGCAATGGTTCCCAACCTTCCTCAGCAAATCCAGTCCTTCCTTAGTTGATGGTAGTGTGGTAGAGCTGTCTTCATGGACCAGGGTTGGGAAACAGTTTTGATTCTTCAAATAGGAGAACACTGGTTGGTGTTTTGACAAGTCTGATCTAGATGGGCAGAGATGTGCCACAGAGAGTGATTAGCCATAGTCTCACTGAGCTTAAAATTTCAGTTCTGATATTGCAACAACTCTCTTTGAAGAATCAATATGAGATGTGTCTTCAGAGAAGAGTTGATGCTCTCCTGTTAAGTGAACAACCATGTAAATATTAAAGACTTTATCCAAAAGAAATGATGGAGAAACTAGGCCATGAGCCTGAACTCAGCCTATTATGATTAGAAACCCAAATCTAGCCTGAAGCTAAGCTATCGACAAAATTCTACAGCCCTCCGAAAGCTTCTTAAAGAAAAGATGGTGGATCCAGGATTGACGCTGTATGTTTGGTTTGTTCCCTCTGTTCAGCGTTCCGTCAGATTTCAGTTTGAACCAGCAGTCTCACAGTTGCCTCCTCAAGGCAGATTTACACATCTGCCATATTCCTTCCATTTATTATGATGAACTTAACGGAATTACAAGGAAGTTCAGTGACTTGGAACTGCTTTCATATCGTCCCCTGACTTTAATAACCTTTTCTCTGAACTGTTGTTTTGTCTTCATGGTACAGTTTCAGCCAGGAACACTGGTTAACCAGTGACTGGACCTTCCAGACATCTGACTACATACTACAATCACTTGAGACACAAATGCAAATATCTCAAAATATATGTTCGTATGCAGAATTATTGCTGCAGCATTACAGTGTAAAACACACACACACACACACACACACACACACACACACACACCTTTGATCTTGTTCAAAGTGGTGTCATCTCAGCCTCTCTTTTCATGGCTGAGGTATCGCTGTTTAGTATTCAGCCCTTAAGATTCTTCTCATCTTTCCATCTCTCCTGCTCTCAACTATCCCCCCCCAATAAAAAAATGTATCACATTCCTCCTGGTGCTTTTATTATCGTGGGGTAGGTGTGTGTGTGTGTGTGTGTGTGTGTGTGTGTGTGTGTGTGTGTGTGTGTGAATAAGGACTGCCAGACCTCCAGGTCCTACTCCATTGTAATAAGAGAGACAGAAACCAATACACTGATACAGTCAAACACAGCCACACACACACACACACACACACACACACACACACACACACACACACACACACACACGTGTAAAAGCGCCAGGAGGAATGTGGTCCTACTCCAGTGTAATAAGAGAGACAGAAACCAATACACTGATACAGTCATACACACCCACACACAAACACACACCCACACACACACACACACTGCACCGTTAAGCTCGAATGATGACTCAACTCTTCCAAGTAAGTTCAGTTACAGAGAAAGTGTGTGTGTGAGTGTGTGTAAGAGAGAGAGAGAGAGAGAGAGAGAGGAAAGAGAGAGAGAGAGAGAGAGAGAGAGGACCAGAAAGCCAAAGAAACACATCTGTGCAGCAAAGCATTACTATTAATAATTACAACACAGCCACACACTACCACATTTTCTCACCTTTGTGTTTCTTTGGCTTCTCTCTCTCTCTCTCTCTCTCAGTAAAGGTGACGAAAGCATTATCACACTTGGCATAAA
This sequence comes from Acestrorhynchus altus, assembly GCA_034509495.1. Lineage (NCBI taxonomy): Eukaryota > Metazoa > Chordata > Actinopteri > Characiformes > Acestrorhynchidae > Acestrorhynchus > Acestrorhynchus altus. The sequence goes on from CM067518.1 coordinate 24,624,511, forward strand.
TACACAATAACCCAAAACCAATCTCACTGAGTCAGCCTCTAACACCCCATCTGCTGTGTGTGTATGTGTGTGTGTGTGTGTGTGTGTGTGTGTGTGTGTGTGTGTGTGTGTGTGTGTGTTTAAGGCTTGTGTCCAAGTGTACCGACTCATACCAACATACACAGACAAACAAAACCCATGCACTGGAATTTCTGCAGCAAAAGCCTGGAGGCCAATTAAAAACCTCTCTGTATAAACACACTGTGACAGTGCGTGTGTGTGTGTGTGTGTGTGTGTGTGTGTGTGTGTGTGTGTGTGTGTGTGTGTGTGTGTGTGTATACCTGTTTATCCATCATCCTTAGTATGATACAAAAACACTGTTCTGACTCTAATTTGAACAATGATCCCTTAGTCACTGTATAACAGTAAAGCTGCCAGGCATTTCTATATCAGAATTCTATAATACAATAGAAATGCTTCAATTTTTTACACAAAATTCCATCTTTATCATGTTAAGCTGCTATTTTGGAGGTGATCAATGACAAATCAAATTAAGCTTGATCATGACACTAATTGAGTAACAATATATTGATAAAGTGTCTCATTGGTGTCTTTCCATGCTGTCCTGACTGTTAACACATTTAAGCAAAACCACTGAATATAAATGGGAGTGATGTTTAGGACTCTTGTTGTAAGCAGTGTAGACTGTACAGTATAGAGTATAGACAGACTAATGTGTACTAAGACAGTGATGAAGTGGGAACTTCCAAAATATCCAATACAGGCAAACTGACCAATGAGCAGCCTTTACCAGCAAGTGTTGCCATATTAGACAAACAATTTCCCCAAACACTGGTAAAAATCCCATTCAGCTAAAAGACAAACTGCAGCACACAAGACACTGACCACTAAGAGGTTTGTCTGAAGTCATTACATAACGCTGAGCATGCAGTTCCAAAGCTCCAATACTCAGCTGGATTACACTGCTGTATGTAGGATGGAAATGGCTTTTGTGGTGAGAGTGTGACCTTAAGAATTTAAAGGATCATTTGAAACGAATCACACTATAAACTGGTGAATTTTGAGATGTCTACTACATTTCCTCCTTAGCCTGTTGAATTCCATTTGAAATGGGATGTTGGAATTTACACGCTCCAAACAGGACATTTTAACAAGTTGGATTTCCGAATCAGAAACAAGGGAGAGCCTCACCAACCCCAAGGTCAAAATCCAACATAGCTGCCTTGAACAGTAGTAAAAGCAGTAGCAGGAGTATAATACAGGGGTGTGTCCAGTGTCAGTGTCCAGTGGACATGATTCCAGGCTGTTTGGATGCACAAAATCCTGCATAACATTATCAGCTGGTATCACTAACAGTGATAACCTAAATCCCAGGCTGTGCTAAGCTGTGCCAAACAGTCAGGCAGATGTATTTCTGTCTGGAATGATCTGCTGATGCTCAGACTGTTTTTAAAGTTTGTATATCCAATAAAATCCAAACATTCCCGAAGTCTTATCTCAGAAACATCATAAGTACTGGTGTTTGCTGTCAATATTAAATATTAAATGAAATCCTTTACTGTTTTCACACTTAAAGCCTCTCCGAAAAAAAAAACTTGCTTCGGTGTTTCTGAAAACGCTGAAAACACACAGACAGACATACAGGGAGACACGCATACCTTCCTCTTGACAAACTGGAAGGCTGAGCATTTCTTAAAGGAGAAGGCCTGTTTCTCTGTGCCGTGGACCAGGCGCGCATGGCCTCCGGCCGGCCCGCACACTCCGCTGACCCCAGTGTGAAGCCTGAGAGAGAGAGAAAGTCTCAACTGAATCAAGCTGATTGTTTTTAAATCCCACCTGTATGTGTTTGTGTGAAAGAGAGTGGGGGGAAAAAGAGGGCTACAGGGAAAGACAGAGACAGAGGAGGAGAGAGAACGAAGAGGAAAATATAGAGCAAAAGAAATATAAAAGGAGAGAGGGACAAAGAATGAGATGAGGAGAGATAAAAAAAGAGGAAAAGAGGAGCAGTGAAAGAGAGATAATTAAGGAGAAATAAAGAGAGAGAGAGAGAGAGAGAGAGAGAGAGAGAGAGAGAGAGCAAATGGAAGGATTAGAAGAAAAGATATAGAGTGAAGAAGAAATTAGAAAAGGAGACCAAAAAGAGTGAAATGCAAGAGAATGAGAAAGACAGAGAGTGAGAGAGAGAGAGAGAGAGAGAGAGACCTATGCCTAATGTTTTTATACATCAGCACCTGTATGCGTTTGTATGTGTGTGAGCCTGAGAGAATGAGAGAATTAGAACGAGAGAGAGAGAGAGAGAGAGAGAGAGAGAGAGAATCTAATGACTGATAAGCTTCATGACCCATCAGAGAAATTAAAAGAAAAAGTAGAGAAAGAGAAACAGTGGAAGACAGAGAGAATAGTAAAAGACAGAGAGAAAGAGAGAGAGAGAGAGAGAGAGAGAGAGAGAGAGAGAGCAGTTATAATAAGCAGTGCACGGAGGTCAAAGTATGCTCCAGGTTGTGTGCGTTATAACTGGTGATGAAGATGATGATGGTGATGTCGCTGCAGTTGGGATGCTGCTGGTCCTGATGCTGCTGATAGCTGACTGTGATGATGACGATGATGAAGATGACGATGATGTCGTTGCTTTAGCCCTATGCACCTCCTGTCTCTGTAGCTCTGCAGTGCAGCACTGTCAGCCTCTGTGTGTGTGTGTGTGTGTGTGTGTGTGTGTGTGTGTGTGTGAGAGAGAGAGAGAGAGAGAGAGAGAGAGAGAGAGAGAGAGAGAGAGAAGGGGGTGAATGTGATCACTGCACTTTATCAATGAGTGAGGGAACATGTGATGTAGCTCAGGAGAAGAGCACCCTCCTTTGCGCTCTCTCTCTCTCTCTCTCTCTCTCTCTCTCTCTCTCTCTCTCTCTCTCTCTCTCTCCCTCCCTCTATCCCTTGATGTCTCTCATTCTCTCATCCTCATCCTTCCCCTCCCCCTTGCATCTCTGTCTCTCTCTCTCTCTCTCTCTCTCTCTCTCTCTCTCTCTCTCTCTCTCTGTGATTGTGTGAATGGAGGTATGGGCTCGGAGGAGGATGAATGAGGGATGATGGATTGGAGGGGTGTGTTCCATTTGACCATTCCTGTCACACCAGCTGATGCAATGCAGCAACCCCTCTAAACAAGAACACACACACACACACACACACACACACACACACACACACACACACACACATACAAACACGTGTGCATAAACATCAGTACAGATGTTTAGAAAACACAGTTATATTTGTCTTTACTGTAAATCAGATATTCATTTACTAATTTTGAGCCACGTTCACACCACATCTGCTCAGGTGCACTGAAGTAATGATAGTTTGATGGTGGTCATAATAGAAACTGTAGCAGAAAATTAGGGTCCATGTGGGCAACTATTATAAGTCCGGGGGTGGGGGTCGGGGGGGTGCACCAAACATGTCCTCTGTTACTGTACCCAAATAATTCAACTTTGGATTAATCTGTCCAAAGCACATTGATCCAGAAGTCCTGCTCTCTGTCTAACTTTAGTCTTGGCCTGGTGTCTGTCTCTTCTTGTCCCTGTTCTGTTTTGTTTTGGTTCCCCATGTGCTTTCTAGCATGTGTCTGTTTTGTTTCGGTCTTGTCTCCACCCTGCCCATAATTCAGCCCCAGGGGTTTCTTGTCTTGGCAGTGTATTTAAGTTCCTCTGTGTCAGTCAGTGTTTTGGTGTTGGTGTGTTGTTGTCAGCATGTGCTTTGTCTAAGTATCCTGGTGATTTGTTTTGTTATTAAATATTACTAAAACCTTGTGAGTATGTCTGCCTCCTGGCCTGCTGTTCCGCACATTCCTCACATCTACCAAACTTGCCTGGAGGCCACACCTCCAGGACTGTTGTTTATTCGAACTTCATCTAGTTTCTGCTGAAGCTTCTCAAAGCATGCAGTAGTGATGGATGCAACTGGAAATGAGGATCTGGTGTTAAGCTGGTGTATTAGGTACGGTTAATAAGCTTTACTGGTGGGCTTATAGTGAACAATCTGGTTGGAAAGGTCGTAGGAATTCATAAATGGGTTTTCCCCCAAAGTCTCATTTTATTAATGGGATAATGTGCTTGAATACTTTGTGTTCTGAATAAAATGGGTTTATTCTAATGCATCTTCAAGATGGTGGAGGTCAGTGGTGCATGTATGTGGTCAGTTTGTATTAAAATGACCTGATGTTACTGTGAAACCTCACAGCTGTACACAGAAGAACAGCAACAAATGTTGGGCTCTGGTACAGCTGTTTGCCAGGGTCCCACTTTCCAAACATCAGGCTGTTCATTCGGTCCTTTTGTTCAACCAGGTGAAGGGATCCACCTGCAATTGATCCATTAAGGGCCCACCAAGTGTGCAAGACTGTAGAAGGAGAATAAATCCAGGCCCCGTGCCAGGAGGTCATGCAAGTGGGCAATGCTCATTAAAGTCCATTTTAAGCCCCTTGTTTTGGTTGTATTAGAGTTGCAGTAAGTAAACATTTATAGTGCAGTAAAACAAAACAACTAAAAGGAGGATCTAGAACCCTGTGGGGCTTCTAGCATGGATATAAGATGAGATATGGTTTGGCGTGGAGACATGCTGCAGCACATTTACCCAGAGATGTTGCAGCTGAGCCTGTAGATCCTGCACACTCATGAGTTGCTGAAGTTGCTGCTGGTCCCATAAATTCTTAATTGGAAATAACTCAGGCCAAGGAAGTGTTGCAGTCTGGTGGAAGCCTCAGTGGAAAACCCAAGCTGTGTGTGGGAGCATTATTCTGCTTGAGAAATGTCCATTGGAAGCTCTGCGCGAGAGGCAACAATGTGTCCACAGGATGTCCTCTTGTTAGTGTCCCTCGCATCACTACTAGGGGTGACCAACTGTCATATGCATTGGCTCCCCAGCATCACACCAGCAGTTGCAGCAGCAAAGTCAGGATTGAAGCACTCACCACAAGACCTCCATATTTGAACCTAACTGTCCTTGGATTTCAAATGGATCTTGGATTTGTCAATTAAAGATGATACAGTTCCAGTCTTGTTCGTGATATCTCTGCAGACGAAGGCCATGGTTGGTCTAGATGGAGTAAAATGTCTTTGAGTGAGACATGGAGGCATGTCTAGCACTCAATAATCTATCAACCAATAGGTACACTACCCAAAAGTAGCCTCTGAGAGCCTTTTTAAAGGGCAGAGGCAGAAGCCTTTTTGCCAGTGAGTATATATGACTATTATACATCTGTATGAGCACAAGGAGGAGAAAACCTGCCACATGTTCTTAAGGTACAAATGAGAGGATATGCTAACATCATCATCATCATCACACAGAACAAAGTACGGGAGCAATCCAGTTTAGTCCAGACACCACCAGTAGCTGCACTCGTGATTTAGTGTCTGCTTCAGACCTTGTTTTAGGTGACAGAGACAGGACTGTCTACTCTGCCTCCAAATACCTTACTAGTTTACAGGGTTGATGAACAGCTGGCTTAATGTTTAGACATTATCAAGCACACTGCTGCAGCAGAGCACTTCTCAGAATGTGCAGATGTGTGGAGAGAGAGAGAGAGAAAGCGAGTGAGAGAGAGAGAGAGAGAGAGAGAGAGAGAGAGAGAGAGTTATACGTTGTAAGAACAGTCAACCGTAATGCTTCTTGTTAAGTTTGACCGATGTAGACTAATGATAAAAAGGGTCTGAAATAATGATCAAACCCATTAGCCAGGGTCTTCCCCCAGCTATCGCACTGACCCTCCTCTACGAGTTACAACACTGTCATTAATCATTCCAAACCACACTAATCATGTCTTTGGAATTACTGTTCAAAAGTTTCAAATGATTTTGTTCTGGAATGTTAAAGTAATTTGGTTGAAGGTAAAAGTACAATCTGTCCAAATGTACCACTTTAGACAAATGTAACAGGCTTTAAATCTTCAGTAGGACACTGTAAAATGTTTAAGACATGGAGTGATGACCAAATATGTCCATACAGATGTTATAAAGCTATATAAGGTTCTAAACTAATCCAGAATGTCTCAGACATTAGTTTGGTTTGCTCTTTATTGTTGAAGTGAGTTGTATCACCATTGCAAGATTTAAAGAGCTCTCTGAGGCCTTCAGAAGAAGGTTGAAGATGCAGATGAGTCTGGGAAAGGACTTAAATAGATCTCAGAACAAAAAGATCTCACTGTCTGATAAATCATTCACAAGTGACTCTGCCAACATGGCCAGGTCAGACTGTTCTAGAAAGTTTAGCCCAAGAGTTCCAGCAATTCTACAATGTCATAGATACCCTACTACACATTCAACCATTTTCTCTCTCAAAACCTTCTTAAGTAATCGATCAAATACAAATCAGATACAAACATGTATCCATGTAAGATATAGATTGTGTGAGTAAACAGAAATTTACTGACATTTATTTACTACTTTAAATGTCAGGTCAGAATCAGGTGCAGAACGTCAGCTGTAAATGACTAGACCAATGTTAGAGAGGTCTTTGGAGGTCTTTTTTAAACCTCAGATATTAGTTTGGTTTGCTCTTCATTGTTGTGGCTTCCAGAAAGTAGGTTGCAGATGCATATAAAGATAAAGGCAAGAAAGATATTAGATCCATTGTTTGCTAAATCATTTAAAGAAGTAAAGAAAAGAAGATCACAAAAACATCAGGGCAAGATTCAACACCTCAACACCAGAGAACACCTGGACAGAGAGCAGGACTTGTGCAACACTGTGCTTTGGACTGATGAATCCAAAGTTCAGTAATTTGGGCAAAGTAACAGAAGACATGTTTGGCACAATGCAAACACAGCATTTGAGAACAAGAACCTCAGACCAGCTGTGAAGAAGGGGGGTGCAAGTGTCATGGTTTGGGGCTGCTTTGCTGGAGAAGGGCCTGGAGATCGGTTCATCATAGGATCCAATATGAAATCTGTATTGTATCAGAGGGGGCTTGAGGAAAATATCAAACTGTTAATACAAAAACTGAAAAAGAAATATGACCTGACTGAAAGAACTGTGCATGGAGGAGTGGGAAAGACCTTCTGTCAGTCAGTGTCAGAGACAGGAGGACAGATATGGGTTACTGAGGTTGTGGGTTTGCTCCTCATGTCAGTCTGGAAACGCTACTAAAGTGTCCCTAAATTGTCTCTAGGCATAAGTATCCAGGAGTATTTCTTCCTCGTGCCAAGTGTTTCCATGTTGCATCTGGGTGAGATATTCCTGTTGCTCCTCAAAAATAATAACAAAATTGCAAAAAGGGTTCTGTAAGCTATGGTTCTTAAATAAGGGGGTCACGGAACCGACACAAGATTTAATAAGAGCCAAAAGAAACCAGAAATCAACTAAAATCAACTACATTTTCAGACTGTTTAGAGTGAGAACAGGACAGCACACCAAAATGTGATGTTTCTCAGGCTTTTAACCAACAAGGCCATGAATCTCTTTGCTTTGCTGGATCTTTAAATGAGGAGAACGATCCAGAACAGTCTCTGAAAGTCTGAGCTCTGTCAGCACAGCACACTGCGCATCACTGGAGAAGAGCTTGTGGTCCCATGAAATAAATATGATGCTGCATATTTGCCTAATCTGCTCAACATCTGAGCAGTTCAGAGAACTCAGTCTGTGGGAGTGATTTTCACACAGAAACAGGTTCCTGAAGGACGTTTCACAACCTCTCCTAAAGAGTACTGATAATTCTTACGAAATATTATTATGAAATAACAGCACAGCTGTGAGAAAGCAGACACAAGCTGAAGGTATGTCGTATTTCATCACAGGTGGGCTGTTACTTCACGATAACACTCGACCTGGAGTGCTCTATTTCTTTTATTTCTTTTTTTACCCAAATTTCCTAATTTCCTAATTTCCTAACCCACATTTCTCTCTCTCTCTCTGTCTCTCTCTCTCTCTCTCTCTCTCTCTCAGTCTCTCTCTCTCTCTTTGGAGGAGGGGCATGGCGTGCATAAATTAATGACACTAAAATGAGGCACCTATTTTTGCTTGCGCACCAGCACTAGCATCATATTTGATGGCTGAGGCAGTGACCCAGGTGAGGAGGGTGGTGCTTTGCTGTGGTCATATCCATCTCTGACCACCTCTGAATGTGGTTTGAGTGATTGGGTTCCCATGCGTCCTCGAGATGCGCTGTACCCTGGCTCAAAAATAGACGTTAAATGGACCAATAGAAATGCTCCAAAATGTTTTTACATTGACTTCCATTGAAAGTCTTTTCTTCACCTTCTCCTTTGAATTTGGATTATTGTGTGACAGTGACAAATATACATATTATGTGCTATATTTATCATGTTTATCATAGACATGTGCTCATTATTTGCCATAGTCATATTTGCTCATATCTTGCCCTCACGGTTCCAGTGACGCTGTATCTGTTTTTCTGATGAGCCCTCACGTAGTGGTCATCTGTAAACGACATACTTTTGAACTTTTGGCATGAATGGAAAAACCTCTTCTTTGCTTCTCTTCTCTGTTGTGCTGCTTGTTGCTGTTTTGCAGCTGCATTCGTTCTCTTTCATTGAAGCTGCCTGAGACTAGAGCCACAAACGGGACAAACTAACAGCTAATTTCATGCTTATTAGGACTATTATTACAGGCAAAGCAGACACAGAAATTCGGTGAGTGAGAGCGCTGCAGCTCTAAAACATTAGAGAGAATGCTAAACCTCTGCACTGTCTGCCAGACCATTAAAATATCATTTTACATATTTTTCATGGTTCAGCAGCCCAATATATTATAGATCAGTGGCCTCTGCAGTGCTGTTGCTTCCAAATGTGCAGTGGAATTAACTCCCACCCTCATTTCACTCTCTCTGCCAGGGCTGAGCTGAAAGTCTAAAGTATGGATCTACTTTTTAATAGGAACTATAAGCCGTACAGTCCTTACGTGACCGGACAGTGAGATGTAGTTGTTTGGCTCTGGATATCAGCCCACTGGACAGTGGCAATGAGGCTAAAGTGGCCAAATTCACACAAAACATCTAAAACTGGGGATCGTTTCTATAGTTGGGTTCTGTTATTAAAAGTTTCTGCACCTAACTTGTGGCATAAATGTGGCATGAGAATTCTTTTATCAATGCAGAACCAGTTCTGGTGGGAAACATCATCCTCTACTTTGCCAGTAACAACAGATGCAAAGCAGAGAAATGAAAATACAGGAGGATCACATGCAAAAGGCCCTCTGGCACACAGGGACCCAACCTGGTAGAGACAACCATGGTGGTATGGATATGTATGGCTGCCACATGGCTAGACCAGTGTTGACAGAAGCAGTTTTGAGTGCTGAGGCTGCTCAGGCCAAGTCAATCACCCAACCTGCACTCTGTTGTGAATACATTAGACCTACTGAAGGCCAAAGCTGAGAGTAAAAATGGCTGCATTACAGGCCTGGCAGCTGTGAAAAATACCCGGCATCTGCTCCTGCTTATGGGTTTGTTGGCTTCAGGCAGTTATCAGTTGCTGAAATGTGTGATTTGTCCAAATAGAAATGCATATACTGGTCAACTGAACTGGAATTCTGCTTATTTATCTCACTGTAGATATTTCCATTACAGTGACCTGAGCTACACCGAAAAAATGTGACATGTAAAGACATATTGAAAGATCTCAGAAGGAAGTATGAGATTGCGAAGCTATTCAGCATTGCTGTTTATTGATCTACACATACTGAAGTCGTGTCTCTCTGCACGGCATCAGGTTTAACACAACATGTCCGAAGTTTCGGCATGAAGTTGTAGAGGTTCCTGTTGGTGCCCGGTGATAATCCACCCCATGCATGATTGTGCGGCAGGGGTGGAGTGTTGATATCATCCCACACATTTTCAGTCTGGGATAGGTCTGGTGATGTGACTGGCCATGGCATAGTATGTTCAAGGTGATCTCTTGAGACGGCAGCAGTATGTGAGGGAGCGTTGTCCTGTTGGAATAGCCCACCATAGTGTAGGTTCAGAAAAAGTAGGAGCACTGGTTCCAGGACCTTGTTAACATAATGTTGGGCTGTTCAAGGGCCTGTAATGAAGACCACGGGTCATCTGGCATTGTACGAGATTGCACTCCACACCATGACAACAGGCCTTCTGGACATATGATGTGTGACAACAAACCATTAATGATGGATTTGTAGGAGGTTTCCAACAAGACAAAAGCGGGACTCCACTGCCATTCTGAGTGACTCCACGGCAGTCCAGAGCAACACCACTGCAGTCATGCATTACAATCAGCTGATTCCATCTGGGTACTATTATATTTTTGAAGATGAGCCTATATAAAGCCATAGCTTCATTAGTTTCAATTTGAACTCAATTCCTAATAACAAGTAAATCAATAAATTAAAGACAGAATTTACAGTCTGCATTAGAATACATTGCATTAGGAAAGCTAAGATTAGAAATCTGGGTCAAAGTGGTTTTTTTTCTTCTACAGGGTCTGTTCTCAGTCCCTCAGAAGCACTGTGTGATGTTTTTTTTCTGGAGAGCAAGGCAGTGAATGAGTTATCCAAGTGATGACGGCGTACACTTGGACACACTTAATATTCAGCCAGTTAGCTTGTAAGTCAAGTTCTTCCAAGAACACGAAGGCCAAAGATGTAGATCTGAGGTGTACAGAGAAGTAAGTATATCGTTCAGAGAAATTATTCCAACTCCCTGTGTGGGTTCTGCTACATTAACTCTAAGATATGTCTGTACGCCAACGTTTGGTCACCCTCGGCCAAATGACACATTTAAAATGGGCACATAGTAAACACAGCCTCTGTAGCTAATCACGCACAACCAGGGTATTTTCTAAGAACAAATCCGAATGCAGCTACTTAGACTTTTATAACATGTAGGAAGTTAAAATGCAAAATGCAATTAATGTATTTTTCCCCATTTGTTGACTTTGCTGCTTTTCTTTTTGTTATAACACAGTAATTACATGAGACAGTCACAGGCCATATGTTGATATCTTTATGGAAGACCTTTGGCTTCTCAAACATGTGGTTACTTGAGGTGTAAATACTATCAGAGTTTAATATCTTCATGAAAGTGGAGACGTTTTTATCAAAAAAGTGCCTTTTTTAACTTATTTTTGAATGTAGAGACCATAGATCTCTTGTCAGAATGGTTGCTGCTGGGTGTCTGTGAGTTGACTGTGAGTTAATCTGAAACAGTTGATGATTGTTTATTATATGGCTTATTACTGTATTACTGTATCATCAGAGTATCATCTTTTTTTCTTTTTCTTTTTGTTCTGGGATCCATGCAGATCTAACACTTTCAGGGGCAAAATGGCCAATATTCAGGTAACACAAACTGCTGTACTATACTGTACTTTAGATTTTAGCTCATAAAAGCAGTTACTATTATTATAAAATCATGGTTTTCCACAATGAATTACTGGCAGATGCTTCACTACACCATGAGGACATCTCTATTTTTTATAAATGGTAGGTTATGTGGTTTCTAATCATATGTGCATTGTTCCAGTTTGTGAAGGCATTCCTGAGTCATGAAGCTTAGAAGAGTGGTGGTGCACTGCGCTACTGTGCAGCATTGCTTTTTGGCTAATTGTGACCATCACAGAACTCAGAGTTCAAAGAAAATGAGCCAGGAAACTCCTCCATTGAAATGAATGTAACCACCCCCTTGCCACCCCCAAGTCAAACGAATGCAAATGCACAAAATGTGCTGGAGGACTCACCGTACCACCCCAGTCAAACAAAGGAACCTCCTACCTTGGTCTCGATGCCTCTGGTGAGTACATGAAAAAAAAAAGTTTTATTTAATTACTAAATTATTCAAGACTGGAATGGATGCCTTCATCTGCCAATGTGTGTAATGTCACAATAATGAGTTGAACATAATGCAAACGAAGTGGCACAACAGTGACTCAGTTCATCTACCAGAGAGGTGTCTGAGTTTTCTGAGACTTACCTGAAGTGTGCAAAAGTGAGATACAAATAAGTGGCCCAAATAAGACTTTCTTTCTTTGTGGCGTACAAACTTTGTCAGATAACTGGTCAGGATGTGTGTGTGTGTGTGTGTGTGTGTGTGTGTGTGTGTGTGTGTGTGTGTGTGTGTAACCAGCAGGAGTTTGGAACAGATTATGTCATTTTTGGATCACTTTGTCATCCTAGCTTGCTCGCCAAATAACCACAGGAACTATGACACTGTCCAAGCAGCGTCCTGCTGTGAAGCTTCACTATCACATCTATCTCATTCCCAAGCCAAGAAGTAACGTCATACTGGACAGGAAACAGCTCAGGGAATTTTCAGTTCAGGCAGATTCCTGTAGAGCACTGGTCAGAAATGAAAAATCTGACAGTAAGTGTTTATTTTTTGAATATTAGATGAAATACAAGTAAACTAACACCAATCAACACTTCTGATTTATTATATACATGGTTGCTCTCCTAACGAAAGGCCAATGTTTCCAGTTCCCTCCCAACAACTAGTTGTAATTCCTCATTCTTTAAAGTAAAGCAGGTGAGCTGCTGGTGGAACTGAACGAATCAATTCCAAAAACATCACAGATCTCGTTCTTATTCTTTATGTTGGCCACAGGATGTCAAGCTCATATTGCTGAGCTGTTACTGTCCATCTGATCGCTTTTTTAGAAGTTTAGAAGGCCTTTACTCTTATGACCCTTTTGCTGGCAGGGGCAGGTGACTCTTTGAGGACTGGTTGAGTTGTGGTATTTGTGTCTCCTGGAACAGAAGCTTTTGTTTTGATGAAGACTGTGGTCATTCCTCTTTGATGTGCTCCTCTTCCTACCACATTTTCCACTTCCCGTCAAGTTTGCATTAATATGCTTTGATACAGCACTCTGTTAATAGCACCAATGACCTTCTGTGGCTTACCCTCTTTGTGGAGGGTATTCATGATCATCTTCTGGACAAGTGTCTGGTCAGCAGTCTTCCTTTCATGAGCTATACATCATACTAATTAAAAGTAAAACAAAATGAATAGAATAAAAATTGATTGATTAAATTCATTGATTAAATTCTGAACCATTTCACATTATAATTATTTTAGAAACACTAATACGAATAAAGTTTTCCAAGACATGTTTGCTTCTGTAGCTCTGCACTAGATGTTTTTCCAGGACCATTTTTTTAAGCCTGCCCATCTCAGTAGAATACTCAAACCATAACAGATCCCAAAAAGAGTCTGGATTGGTTGCTAAAGACACTTTATTTTTATGTGATTTAACCTTGCTTTTAATTTGACAGGCCATTAAGAGCAGATTCTGCCTGGAAAGTGCCGGACAACACTTGAAAAGGGAGGACAGGAGGATTCACAGTGTGGTTCCAGCTCAGAGCAGTCCATGTTTCTTGCTCACAACAGTAGCAGTGCTGCTTATCTCCACTGATGCACCTCTCGAAATCTGTCAACTGGGCAAAATGTTTTTGAGTGTGTTGAAGAGACATTTTCACCAGTCAATCACCAAGACGTACACTACCCAAAAGTAGCCTCTGGATCCTTTTTTATTAAACATGTTTATGCTCTCATGTCAAGACCCCAATTATAATCAGATCACACCTCCCACTACACTTCATCCCACTCCTGCCCCCTTCCACAATAATTTGCAGCAATTATCCCATTCCTACCCACAAGGGAGACATTTCGGCCCAGTCCTGCCTGCAGTCCCACAGTTGGTTTAATTATGGTGTATTCACTTTTCCACTGTTGAGGCCAAATGACAGTCCACAGGCTCCACCATTTTGGTTGCACAATAGCACACATTTCATGAGTTGCTCACATGATTGGTTGCTTCAGGCCAGCATAAAAGAACAGCCCACACGTGCTTTGAGAGGAGGAGAGTGAGGACAAATGAGTGGGAGACTGGATTTGACAGGGACTGAAAGAGCAAGAACCAGTTCAAAACTCTTAAACCAGAACAGAAAAGAGTCTGGATGCTTGTCTTCCTTGCATCTTGAGGGACGGTGGGTTAGGCTGAGCTGTACTTGATGCTCGAAGGGCTCTCGGTACAGCTCGAGTTTTGACCATTGCCATCATGTACGAAGGTGCTGGTCCATTTTTGGATTTGTAGGCCAGCATCATGATTTACATATCCAGCCTTAGATTTACATATTCAGTGTAAGAAGCAAAAGGGTCAACCATGGCCTGGTGGTTGGGGAACCAGCCTTCTCTGGAAAGTTGCTGGTTCAATTCCCTGAACTGGAAGGATATGAGTGAAGTGCCCATGAGCAAGGCACGTAACTCCCCAACTGCTCCCTCAGGCACCATGGATGGTGCTCCCTACCACTCCGGGCACATGTGCTCACTGCTACCTAGTGTGTGTATTCACTAGTGTGGATGTGTGTGTCACTGTTTGGATGGCTTAAATGCAGCGGACAAATTTCCCTATGTGCAGCACAGTGAATCTATATGCATATTAACCCCATAAATTCCCAAGAACCAGTTCCAGTTTTTAGGAAAAACAGCCTTAGATGTAATAAATGACATGAAGTATAAGGAGTTCAGGCATCAAGCTTGGATGATGAGCTGCATTGTGCAGAATAAGAACCGGCATCAGGAAATTTCCAGAACTGCAGTAGCTTTCCACTTCTATTCGTTCACCTTCCCTCCAGTGTTCTACTTTCCCTCTAACTCTGCAGGTCCCTTTAGTGCACACCCCACCACAAGACAGCCTCATGAAATAAACATGGACTTCTCCTTCTTCTGTGTGCGAGGGAGGAAGAGAGATGTCTCCTCCCGCCCTGTTTCCCCCAAAATAACTCACCTCCCTTCACGTGCTGTAACATTTTACAGCCTAATAAAGAGAATCAGACATGTGAGGGTGTGAAATCATCTTCATTCAAACGTGACAAACAATGTGATCACGTGCTGAAAACAGAATAAAAAGTCACCTCAGGAGGTGGAGGAGAGACAGAGAGAGAGAGGGAGAGAGCGTAGAAAAATACATGAGAGAGAAAGACCTCAAGGTGTGTGTGTGTGTGTGTGTGTGTGTGTGTGTGTGTGTGTGTGTGTGTGTGCATTTGTTGAGCACCTGGATGATCTAAGGTGACAGGTGGAGCAGGCAGAGCAGAAATGACTGACAGGCTAGCTAAGTCTCTCTCTCTCTCTCTCTCTCTCTCTCTCTCTCTCTTTCTCTCTCTCTCTCTCTCTGCATTTGTGTGTGTGTGTGTGTGTGTGTGTGTGTGTGTGTGTGTGTGTGTGTGTGTGTGTGTGTGTGTGAACAAAAGTAAAAATAAGAGCAATAGGTGACATTCAAGGCCATGATTTTATACACATGGCAGATAAGCCAATTATTTGGCAAGTGCTGTAACACTGTTACACACACACACACACACACACACACACACACACACACTCGAATCAACCACACGAATTGCAACTGCAAAATCAACAAGCTCATACAATGTTCCACTGGCAGCAGAACAGGCCCAGATTATGGTACTTCCGCCACCATGCTTAACAGTTGGAGTAAAGACCGATTAAAAGCTCTGAAATGCACATTGTTTTGTTTAAAGCATCTCAACGTGGAATGTCTGTAAATGATGTCTCACAGCATGCTTTCAGTGGATGAACAGAATCCACTGAATCCAATTCTGATTCTGAATCCAATCTCAGAATCCTTCAGTGTTTCAGCAGGACAGTGACCCCAAACAGGCATCAGTGATTGTGGTTTGATGCATAAAGCAGCCTGAAATTAAGATTTAGGAGTGAACTTCCCAAAATCCAAGATTATTTCCAAACAGTTTATTCTTTTGATTCAAATTGTTTAATTTGCTAATTCTTTTTTATTACTTGTTTGTTATTTTTATTTTTAGGATTATTTTTATTTTTATGATTGTATTTGTTATATTCTATATAGATGGGTACAGCTGTAAGAACTTACAATTTCCTTCTGGGATTAATAAAGTAATTCTGATTCTCTATTGCAATATAACCAAGTTGAGTGAACAAATATCCAACCAGAACTCTGCCAGAAACTTGTTGATGGCCACCAGAACTGACTGGTTAAGGTATATGTTACTAAGGGACATTTAACCAAAGATTTCGGGTGATGTTTTCAGATAAAAGCTACTAAAGGAACAATATAAGTCAGAAACCTAAAGGTGGAGATACTCCACCCCCCACCTCTCTCTCTCTTGCTCTTCCAATCTCTAAATCAGCTGCCCATTAACAAGGACCAGATGATGCTGATTCGCCACATGCCAGGCGGGCACCTTCAAAAGGAGAACAGAGACAGGAGAGATGGAGGGGGGTAAGCAGATGGAGAGAGTCTACAGAGCTGAAAAGCTCATTTCAAAGGATTATGTGCTTGTGAAGCTGAAGAACTGCTAAAGCCTCTGAAAAGCAGCAGTTTTGAGTTTAATGAAAATAAATATGTCTGCTGCCACCCTCAACCCAGCCTCCAGGGCCCTTCTTTATCCAGAGAGGGCTTTGTGTGCCAAACTCATGTTCTTCACGTATCAGAATAAATGTCCTGCACTGGGAAATCATGTAACAGTTTAGGAAACTTAATAACAAGTCTTAACGTTAACCCTTTAACCGGCATTGTAACTTCAGTGTTTCTTAAACTTGGTCTTGGTCCCCCTGATCTGCACATTATAGAGGATTCCCTGCTTTGAAAAGCTCCCTGCAGCTGTGAAAGGGCTTGTAAATGAGCTGATTAGTCTAATCATGTGCGTTAGCTGCAGGAAAAGCTCTAGAATATGCAGAGCAGGGGGCACCGGGACTGGGAAATGCTGATGGCGGTGCGATAAACCTTTATCACGATCAAATTGCTGTAATAAAAACTCCCATCTTCGACTGTTTGACCTTATTCCCCTCATTGAATAGAGTTGATTATACAAAACTATATACTGGGTGTCAGATTGTAACCACAAAAAGTGTGTGACCACTCAGTTGAGTTGTCCAGTTAAGCTTAGGTTAAGGCATACACTGATCAACCATAATGTAACTGACCGTTACATCAGGTCCTCTTACCTCTTACTTTGCAGTCCATCTGTTTCTCGGCATACTTTGTTAGAGTCCTTTCACCCTGAAATTCAATACTCAGGACCCCACAGGACCACCATTACCAGCAATGTACGGACACTGACATAGTGGTGGGGTGTTAGTGTGTTGGTCACTGTGCACAGCGTTCGTTCAGCACTGATGAAGGACTTGAGAATAACCAGCACAAAGTCTGACTTTACAACAAGGTGGAGCAACTCGGTAGGCGTGTCTAATAGAGTGACGAGTCGGCGGACACAGTGTTTAAACACTCCAGCAACACTGCTGTGTCTGATCCACTCGTACCAACACGACACACACTAACCTACCGTGTCAGTGTGACTGCAGTGCTGAGAATGACCCACCACCCACATAATAGCTGCTCTGTGGTGGTCCCGTGGGGTCCTGATCATTGAAGGTCAGGGTGAAAGGAGGAGAATAAAGTCTGCAGAGAAACAGATGAACTACAGTCTGGAATTATAGAACCACAAAGAGCTCTTGTATGGTCAGGGGAGCTGATAGAGTGGACAGTGTGTGTAGAAACAACGAGGTGGTCATAATAATGGGGGTATAGTTGTAAATAGTTTGAAGGGTTTAAACAGATTGAACACACACACACACACACACAAACACACACACACACACACTGCTACCACAGATGCTGAAATGCATCTAGCCATTTTTCCCACACACACATACACTTTGGTTCCCATCTGTTACTCCACACACTGCTTACACATAACGGAGTAAAGCCACGAGAAATGTATGTGTGTAATTAACTGGACAGACTTGGTGACTCACTGTGAATTTCAGTCTAATATATTGACACATACAGTACAATAGTATGTTAATTATTGTACAATTAAGTACAATAGTATGTTAATTAACATGTTATTATGGCAAGAAAGCCGTTTATCCTACTCTATTGTAAAACAAGCTCATTTAATGTACATGCAAACAATCTTCCTTCTGATTGGCTGCTCTTTGTTGTATCTCCTGTGCATCCCCTGCCCAATACACACCACACCTGCACACCTTACTCTTGCATGCACAATTTATTTTAATGTTACAACACTGCGCAAAGTGGTTTAGCTTCCAATTCCACCAGCCATAACTCTGTTTCAAGAGCTCCGTAAATCAATTTTCTCTTTCATAGAAATTCTATTTATAATAATATTGTAATTCCAGATACATTATTTATCCAAATGTTTGTGGTCACCCCTTCTGGCCAGCAATGTCAATAGACGTTGTTATTGTGTTTCTCTCCACCTTGGTTTTTGCTTTCTTTCCACGTAGACAAGGTGATGTGAGGACTGTAAACTGTACATGACTCTAAGAATAAGTGGGATCAGATGACTACACCGTCCTGACTTACCTCTCAGTTTGAATAGTCTTCTCTTACTGGACACATGTGAATGCAGTCCCGCTGGACCTGGATCAGGTTTATCTGGGGAGGAACTGTAATTTAAGAGATCACCGAGGAGATCTGCAGTAGAAATCTGTAAGCGTCCTGTAAACTGCTTCTGTAAGAGTCGTAGTCCTGCTCCAGTGTGATTCACACTAATGGAAGAATAAAAGCCTCTAACAGACTGTGCAGCATTTCAGTCTCAACTATCTGCAGCAATATGAGGATACTTTCTCATCCAGCAAGTTCAGACAAATTTCATTACAGAATCTCCTTTGGAAACTGATCCCGGCTCTAGCAGGGATTGACCTTTAGCTGTTTTAGTTATTACTAGCAATAAAATTAACTCTGAATAATGTTTTATGAGTAGATGAGGGAATGAAATCTTGTGTTGTGTACCGGCAAGGAACTGGCAATACGATACTTATCACGATACAGGGGTTACAATTCAAATATTGCAATATATAGTAAGGCTGTCATGATTGGTCGATGTAATGACTTGTCAGTTACATCAACCGATTGCGGCAGCCCTACTATATATTCATCAAAACTACGCTGACATCTTAACTCAAATCAAAAATGATTTGTAGAGTGCGCTTCCCAACTGAAGTTGTCACAGAGCAGCTTTACAGAAATCAATCAATTTTTGAAAAACTTAACTTACAATTTCCATAATACAGCATTTTCCAAAACCTAAACCCCTTGCATTTCCACTGCAGATATGAATTATGTGAAGTGATTCTACTGTTGTTATAGACGTGGCATCTAAAATACCCCTAAGCTTCAGTGTTTGTGGAGTGTTTTGGTCGATGGCTCTGGCCTTTAGGCTTCATGATTTTAATCTCATGGAGGGAACTCTATAAATTCTATAGATCATGTTAGATACAGTATCTGAGATCAGTATACTATTAAACAGAGGATTTCTTCTGCGGTTGAACGACTGACTGTAAAAATGCCCTCTGCTTAGTTTTTCTCAGGCTGGTGTTTCTAATGTGAACATGTGAACCTGTGTTTACATGTTGCTGTGCTGCATCATATGAAGACAGAGTTTGTTATAAAAAAAAAAGACAAATACATTTTAGTCGGCTAAACAGTAAAATATTTAAAAGGTTAATTGATAGAAATCATTAATGGCAGCCTTAATCTATAGAAATATATAGCAATTACAGATGAGTACAACGCTGATGTTGTTTCAATCATCAATCATTGTGAAAGCACTATCATCCAAGGACCACAGGCTTGAAGAGCTTGAGAGATGCCTCTGTTTGGGAAAGCAAAACGTAGCCATGCTGTCTGGGCGGGTAGATGGTGATCTCTCCCCACATCACCCACATTGTACTGATCCAATGATGTAATGGCTGGAAGAAGCATGTGCTTGTCTTCAGGATCCTAGTTTTGGGAGCATCATATGTGACGGGTCCTAAGGGGGTTGTCATTTTCGGGGTAATCGATGGGTAGGTTGGTATGTTGGGTGGTAGGTAGGCAGTGTGAAATTGTAATGTTGTTATATGTTGAGTTGTAGTCAAAGAGTCAAAGGAGTGCTGGATTTTGATGGGACCATGTGACCATTTGCGACCATTTGATTTCCAACCAAAATTCAACATCTGTTGACCTTTTTATTCTCAACTAAAATGCAGCGTCTTTCTGACAGCAAATTAACGTCCAGGAATTTGTTCATGGTTATCCTTTCCTCTAACAAACAGAATCTGTGTGGTAACAGTTATGAAGTAGCTCTAAAGGATAGTATTGGATATCGTATAAACATTATTATTCATCACATTAAAGCAGGTAGCTTTTTCTGTCTCTACTACCTACCGATGAAGCTCTTGCTGTCTTTTACGCAGCCTAATGTGGTGCTGGATGGAGCTGCTGACACATTTATTTTTAACGCTTTTCCCAGTTCTATCATCCTGTCTTCCCTTAAACATGAGCACGAGTCTCACTCGCTCTCTGGTATGCACACACGCACACACACACACACACAGAAAGAGAGACAGAAAGAAAGAAACTTTTTAAGACAATAGCAGAACACAGATACTGGTACAGGAATGACTTTAATGGGCCACATATTAAATTTTGATTTTCGAGCGACTCTATATTAAAAACCTTCTGAGTGATGGTTCTTTATCAGACTCAGGCTGGTAGAAGCATCGTGAGAGCATCTGAAAAAGAGGATCCAGCAGCAGCGCAGCGCTGCAGGCACTTTCTCCTGATGTGCCGACCGCAGTGGAGTTTTTACATTTCATTAGTGTGTTACGTTTTCATATTCCTGTCATTCAGTTAACAGATAAAGAATAAAACAGATGGCTTTATATTGGACAACTGCTGCGCACACACACACACACACACACACACACACACACACACACGCAGTCTGTCATGGATGTGTCAGATAATTGCATATTATTTAGCCGGACACAGTTTATTTACTCGTGTTGTGTAGGGACTCTCAGCATGGTTAGATGACTGTACTTAGGGCCACAGAACCGTTCGGTGGACGGGTTTAAAGAAGCAGCATTACTCAAAACGCTTCTGGATGGAGCTCTGAGGCAGAACAAATGGAACTGGTTCAGCCAATAACCAGTTAGAATAACAAGTAGGTTGAAGTAAGTGAGTAAGTAAGCCAACTTCTTTTCGAGCTGGAGTTATCAAGCTAATGTAGCTACCAAAGCTGCCAAATCAGCCAATCAGAAGCTGGTAACTGGTATTGACCAATTGAATTCTTGCTTTTACCAGCACAATGAACTGCTCCCTCCCCTACAAGTAACTTGCTTTAAGATGGGTCAATGTTCTGCTACCGTTCAATGCAATAAACTGCGTAATTCATCCCACTTTTAACAAAATAAATAAAGAAACAAATGCTCACAATCTTTGGCAGTAAAATAGTGCCATAAGACAATATTTCTACAGCCTGCTTTTCATATGATGATCTATAGCACGAAGTAAGGACATTTGCACAACACTTGAGAGGTAATGATAACTAATCAGCATGTCCTCCATCTGAGGCTGAAAAGGCCTGATTTATGGGAGATTATGAGAGCTCTTGCCCATGTAAGTAATGTACACTCTGCACAATGAAGCCTTATATAGTGTAGGCCTACTATAATATACTGCGAGTGTTGCATACATATGCACACTGTTTGGACAAAGCCTTCACAGGCTGCCATAAATCTCTGAAGGGCCGTATCATTTGGAATTTTTTTCAGTTAAAAACCTCCAGCCAAAGGATTCTGTGATGGCTGTTATCAAGTTGAAATATGAATATAATACATGTCATTTGCACGATAACACCTCTGTGTTGATAAAATCTCAAAATGTATGGTTACTAATATACACTACCGGACAACGGTTTAATTGTTTCCCAATATTTATTTATATATCAGTATTTATTTATATACGTCAAGTTCGGGCAGACAGAACAAACGACTAAGGGTGGGGCGGCAGATGCAGGGGTTTATGATTTAATGAAATAAAAAAAACAAACCTGGGATACTAACAAACAAAAACTGGGGCATTCAAACTATAACAAAACACACTAAACCTAGACAAAGGAACCAGATTTACAAACAAACAGGATCGACTGAAACAAAGACTACAAACCAACCAAAACAAGCTACACTTGCATGCATAGTCGGAAAACATAGTACATACAAACAAAAACACACTGTGCTCACATACAGGGTAGGTAACAAAAGGACTGACAAAGACAGACTGAGACAAAGGGTGTTAAATACAACATGACATTGATCACACCTGGGACATGATAACGAGGGGGCAGGGTTACAAATCAGACACAGATGGGAATGGGCGGAGCAAGGGAGGAGACAGGACCAAAACAGACTTTATGCAACACTGATTGGAAAGTCCATATAGAGCATTTTAACACTTAAAATGAAGCTTTTCGAGAGATTCCAAATAAAGCCACCTTCAAAACACCTTCAAAACACCATCAAAACACTCTTGGAAACAGAAGAAACCTGAAGATCTCAGATACTGGAAGAGGTCTGATAATCAAATTTACAACAGCATCAGAAGGCCAGTATCTGAGAGTCAACAGCTTGTGTGATTGGTGGCTTTACATTGGGCCAAGTCTCAGTTTCAAGTCTTTAGCTGTGAACAGAAGACTCGGAGCCGCAGGTTTGACAGGTGAAGCCACAGTAAGAAGGTCATTGCTAAGATGGCAAATTAAGAAAACCTTCCTGGGCCAAGCAGAGGTGCCAGTAAAGAACTGGAATCATTGGGGTGTTTTGACCAGTAGTGTACTTATCACTAACAGCTACTCAAACTGTGGCCTACTGCTGAGAAAGCCACTTAAAGCAGCATTATGTAAACTGTACCTTAAAATAGCAGAGGGTACACTGACAGTAAGAGGTAAAATAGCATCTCTGCTCTGTATAACTTATATCCTGCTGGGAAGTCCCATCATTGAGGCATACATCACGTCCCTGAAGTCACCATGCAATACATATCCAGCACTGGTCAATGATGTTTTAAGGTGGGCCAGTGGACACAACCCATACCATTAGAATACCATACCATACCATACCATTAGCGCCACACATGAAATCTACCAGCACCCCTGAAAGAACTGGCACAGTGACTCCTTTGACAGCACATGTTATCAGTCCTGTAGAGTCCAGTTAGCAACTTCATAAGCCCAGATGAGGCACTGTGTCCAGTGTCGTGGTTCCCGTATCCCATGGAAACTAAAGAATGTTGCACTGACCTGCAAGATATGTGTGGACTCCTGCACCGAATGGGGATGTCATTTCTGTCAGAGTATCCAAATCCACTGGAGTATCCAATCCACTGGTCACAATCGTTAAGAAACTGTGTCAACCACTGCACTGTTCACTGTGGGTGGTAATGCCTTCTATGACATATTCCTGGATCACATGTCACCCTGTGAATCGAGGAGTGTTACATGCCTGCAAAACTTCAGGAATGGAATGTCTCATCCATCTGATGGATTAGAGTTAGGGTTATGGGTCAGGGTCAGGGTTAGTGTCAGGGTCAGGGTTAGGGTCAAGGTTTGACCATCAGTAATGTAAGGAAGGCCGACCACAAAATCATGTGTCATTTCCATTTAAAGTAAGCAGTCGGTGAACAGTTTGAGGTTACCCCACAAAGGTCTATGCATACTGTCAGTGAAGACTATAGAACAAAGTGCAAATAACCCAAGATATTCACAGATAGAGAAGGAGAGAGAGAGAGTGAGAGAGTGAGAGAGAGAGAGAGAGAGAAGGAGAGAAACACATGTGAGTCAGACTGCAGCAGTATAAATACACACACAGCCTGCAGCAGAGAGACTTACAAAGAGAATATTCAACAGAGAGAGCGAGAGAGAGAGAGAGAGAGAGAGAGAGAGAGAGAGAGAGAGAGAGAGATGAATGAGAAGAATCCATTAGAAAGTGAGATGATGTGTCTGTGTTAAAGTGAATTGAATATCAGCAGTCGGGGGCTTGGGGGACTCGTCCTGAATTCTCACACAGAAAAAAATATCCCACATCCCAGCCTGACAGTTCAAAGCTGACTGTTCCAAACACAGCAGCTCTTATTCCAGTGCACTGACCAAAGGCCTGCAATCAGTAATGAACATGGGATGAGATGGTACGTAGACAAATAGAGAGGTGATAATACTTATTGTACAAGATGGATACTCTCTCTCTCTCTCTCTGTCTCTCTGTCTCTCTCTCTCTCTCTCTCTCTGTCTCTCTGTCTCTCTCTCTCTCTCTCTGTCTCTCTGTCTCTCTGTCTCTCTCTCTCTCTCTCTCTCTCTCTCTCTCTCTCTCTCTCTCCCCACACAAACACACACACATTTATTTTTATACACTGTGAGGATGTGATGTAACATATACAGTCCCATATGCATCATGTATATGTGAGTGCCTTCTGTATATGTAATAATAAACAAACACATGGCTTTTCTTGTCATGGTTGCCTTAAACCTTGTATCTCCAAAATGGTAAAATGGGGATTTCAATGGAAGATTGTATTCAGTCATTCTGGAGTCAGATCTGGTGTTGTGATGTGCGGTGCAGTTGTGTACAATGTCAGATCACCTTTGATCTTCATTACAGGCTCTTTGACAGCCCAACATTACGTTAATGAGGTCCTGCAACCAGTGGTTCTACCTTTTTCGAACACACACTCCGGCGCTCTGTTCCAACAGGACGACGCTCGTCAACATACTGCTGCCTTCTCCAAAGCTTGTCTTGAGGACAGATGCTATTCCACGGCCAGTTGCATCTCCAGACCTGTCCTTGATTGAAAATGTGTGGAACGCTATGGGATGATTAAAGTGTCCAAACATGGATGTCCCATGTGCTGTCCTTTACACTGCCTTGTTTAGATAAAACACTTCATATATAACTGTATAAATGGACAATATTTATGAATTATTCAGACAGCTGCTCAATGTTTCTTCCTAAATCAAGAACACAGGTTTATCCTGTTTGGAGTAACTGCCTCTACTGACCAGGAATGGCTTTCTATAGGACATGGTGCCAACCCGGTTCATGTATAAATTCTCCAGAGAGTCCTATTCTGTTGTCAGCACTTCTCTGCGGGGACATAGCAACCTATGTCAGCAATTTAGCTGAAGGCATTTATTAGAAGGTGTGTCCGCAAACATTTGGACACAGGCTTGGATTGGGACATCACTCTCGGAAGCTATTGCTCAAACAACTGATAAAACTGTCAAGGCAGGACATCAAACGGTCTCTCTCTCTCTCTCTCTCTGTGTGTGTGTGTGTGTGTGTGTGTATGTGTGTGTGTGTGTGTGTGTGTGAGAGAGCGAGAGAGAGAGAGAGAGAGAGAGAGAGAGAGAGAGAGAGAGACCGTTTGATGTCCTGCCTTGACAGTTATATCAGTTGTTTGAGAGAGAGAGAAAGAGAGAGAGAGAGAGAGAGAGAGAGAGACATCATTATCATCATTATCAGACCTGTCAGATCAGTGTTGGCCGAATATTTACTATAGCCTGGAGCAACTTCCTAACCTAGTTTCAATGAAGTAGTGGAACTTGCCATTATCAAGTTAAGAATGTGGAAGAAATCTCTCTCTCTCACACACACACACACACACACAAACACACACACACACACACACGCAAATAAACACATACACAGATATTTCCTGCAAGTGGCATTTGAAGGCTAAGGTTGGACAGGCCTTTATTGTGGTCAAGAAAAGGAATGCCACAAGACATTGCATAACTCTAAAAAGACTTCCTGCCTTTAGGAACACCACTGATAACATTCCAGTGTGTGTGTGTGTGTGTGTGTGTGTGTGTGTGTGTGTGTGTGTGTGTGTGTGTGTGTGTGTGTGTGTGCGTGTGTGTGTGTTGAAATTGAAAAGAGGCCAAGTCTATGCTACATTTGCCCTTGAAAGCACTTTTACACAAAGAAAACTGCACATTAGACAGACCTAATCTCATCTGTCTTGACAAACCCCACTGACCACTGATTTATAGAACACCGAGCAAGCATGTACGGGAAGTGTGTGCATGCATGAGTATATCTATCAAACCTTTAAAGCTGTAAGGGCCAGTACAGAATGAGCTACATTCCTATTAGGGCAACGACTGACCACAAAGTGGTCAGCTAAGCTGTGTAACCAGGTCAGATTTACATCACAAAGGTCTACAAACACAGGTCCATATCAGGTCATTATCAGAAGTCAGATGTACTGTACACATACTGCTACTCTGCAATCACAGCAGATAGCACAATTTATGCAACATGTACCAATGAACTTGGAGCAATGCTTTGGCCAAAAGTCACATTTACTCAACTTTTCATTTACTTTGAACGTAGCTGAAAAAATGGAGGTGAGAATTTGGGTAAAACTCCACTAAATTCTTTATTCTGGCATTATGAAAGAAATTCAACCATGAGAACATAATCTATCTTCTACCAGCTAACTGCTGCTGAAACAGATGAAGATACATATGGCTGCTGTCCAATGAAAACCATGTATCTCCATTTCTTTTAATTTTCTTCATCATTTGAACCATATGGTGGCTCTGTATACTTCATAAATAATTATAGGTGAAAAAGATCAATAGAAATGTTCAACCAGGGGGCGCTATGGTTAAATAGACAGTCACACGAATGTAACATTAGTCAACTGCTGTAGAGACAGAGCAGAGACAGTGCAGAGCATGTCATAGGCCATAAAGCAGCAGTGCTATTGGTCGTGGACACAAATTCAAACACCAGAGTTGAATTTGTCCAGTGTGACCGAGGCAGTTTTATTAAAAATGCTAATGGAAGTAGTAATGGAAGACTTTCCCATGCTATGTAGCCCAGTAGACACAGTTCTGTGAGAGAGAGACAGCAATGACGGGGTCTCAAACCCTATCTGCAGTGTCCCAGTGTGGCTGCAGGTTTATATTCCAACCAAACAGAAGCACATGTGATCAGTTCTTTGAAGACTGGCCAGTTGATTAGTGAAATCAGGTGTCGCTGCTTGTAGTTTATAAAGAAAACCAGCCCCTTGTGGACACGGTTTGAGACCCCTGATCTAATTCAACAAATGGAATGTCTTTAAAGTGACACCTGGCAACCATATATGCAACAGTATATACTGAATTTGTCTTGGATGATGGGCAACAGTGGGATTATGAGACTGTATTCAGTATCTTCCAACACAGAAGACTAAAAATATATCAGCAAGAAAAATTCCCGACTTAAACCCCTAAATATGAACCACATCAACACCAGATTTGCTGCCCTTGGACGTCGTCCTGGCTATAAGACGTGCATTCACCAGTTTATAAACTGCAACTCAACTATAAGAGCCATATAGTTGTGGACAGACTGTTCTCCTGCCATCCGTGTTCCAAACGAGCGCACACTGGATGTTAATTTCACATTAGAAAGACACTGGACTCTAACATCCTAGAGACACTGAATTTGACAGGAATAACCCACCGTTTTTCAGCCATTGAATTTTGCTTGGAATTCAAAGGCAAATATCTGTCAAAAAATGAAATGGAAAAAACTAGGTTGGGAAGAAGGACCGAGCTCGAACCCCTCCGCTCCTCACCTGCATGTTGACTCATGTCAAAGATTCACACACCACCACTGCCCCAATTCCTCCTTCTGTTCCAGCTTCCATGCTCTGCCCTCACCTCAAGCATCACCAGCCGTGGCTGCCAAGAACTCTAACCCAAGTTTCTCGAGTTCCCCTTTTTTGTCTCAGTCACTGTGAGCATGGTCTGAACTTCGCAAGACGACATTGGTTTGACATCAAGGTCCAATACTAGACAGGTGTTGAATTCTGGTTGGACAACATGATGAAACCAGCAATATATCCTTCCATCATATACAGAATCTAACAACATTGATAATTTCGTGTTGTTTTACCCGTATGAAGCTTAGCAGATGTTGAGTTTTGGTCCCAGTACATCACACTTAAATGTTAGTGTTTATTGTCAGTCAAATGACTTTGTCATGGGATGTTTGGGAGATGTTAGATTTTGGCTACTTAACATCACAACTTCAATGTCAGCTGTTGCAACTCTTCCATGTCAAATTAACGAAGGCATCAGATCTCGCCCTGATGCTGAATTTTGACCACAACTTAAATTTAACCAGATAACAAAGTCTTATCGATGTTAATGGCCAGCTCTCTGGTCATCTTGACCCATCCTCAAGGTCATCTGGGCCTGTTCAGCACTTTTAGGAATGCCACATGAACACGGAAGGGTAGATAAATAACTGCTAATCTCGCAGTACATCTATCAGGACGTTTCTCCGCTCATTTATTCATGCTTTCCTTTCATTTGTTCCAGTTTATCACACTAGATTGTCTCAGGTTGGTCAGGTCACAGTTGACACACTTTTAATAAGATCGTAAACCTGCAGCTTCACCAGCTACCCGCCGGCTTTCTTTCCCATTGCCTGCCGACAGAAAGTCTGCCGCTCGCGGACCTGCTTTAATTAGCGTTATCTCTCTCATTAGAAAGAGTACAGCCATGTAATGAGAGCGAGTTAATTAAGTCTTATCTGTTCTTTTGTTCAAGCTGGAAACGAAACATCTCTGATCCAGAATATTCTACTTCTGCCATGCAGTGTGTGCATGTCTGTGTGTGGAAGTGTGAGGGTGGGTGCACACTTGCCTGTTCTGTATGCAAGGTGTGTAAGAGGTTGCCTTGCATAAGTGCCTCTCGGCCTGCCCTATGTGCTGATTGGTTCGGCCTGGATGTTCCCTTGGCCAATCACAGGCCCTTCGTCTGACCACTGAGGGATGTGGGCCACACATGGAGCCACAGTATCCAAGCAACACCGTCCTATCCCACCCAGTTAAAGGGTTGTATGGGGACAACTGGGAAGAAATGTGGGTGTGATCTTCAACATTTTCAGGACAAATTGTCCATATTTGTAGATGTTATAGCTCATAATTAACTTAAAGCAACAACAACATTTGAATGAATAGTAAAGAAAACACGGGTTAAAGCCCTATTTAAACCCTGACTCCTATTAGCAGCTATTATATAAACAAATGCCCCAGTTTTCCTTTAAGTTTGTGCACAAGAACTGCTTGGTCGTTACACAGAATTTCTATTAAAGTAACATCCGGCCATTCTAATCATTATCTCTACAACGACTTGTGTGCTTAGCTCGAGATCCAGCTCAAGAATAGTGGTCCTTTAGAATTTGCTGGAATTATTCAGAATTCATTGTTCCATCAATGATCACAAGCCATCCTGGCCCACATGCAGTTAAACAGGCCCAAACTATGATACGTCCACCACCTTGTTTCACAGCTGGGTTAACCTTTGTATCCAGGAATGTCTTCATTTCTCCAGGCATAGCACTTCTCATTATACATTGCACAGCTTTCTCCTTGCAACCCTGCCATGCACATGTTGTTCAGTGTTTTCCTGATGTTGGACTCAATAATATTAACATTAGCCAACGTGAGAAAGGCCTTCAGTTGCTTAAAATGACTATTACACACCTTGCCGTTGGTGTGATCTTGGTTGCTGGAGCACTGCTGGTGAGGGTAAACTCTTTAGAGATGGTTTGTTAACCATTTGCAGCTGGTGACGATCAACAGCTGTTCTTCTGAGCTCCTCAAAAATCTCTTTTGTTTGTTAATCCTCAAAGATCACATACTTTTACCTCTCGCATACATGTAATATTGGACCGTTTCCCTCATCTACTTTCAGGGTCTCAGATTCTTACCCTTGAGCATAAGCAACTATTGTGTTTTACAAAATTAATTGTCTTAAAATACTTTTAACACGTTTGCAAATGTATTAAAAAATAAAAACAGAAAAATATAAGGTGCATAATTATTCACAGCCTTCCATCGGGATGCATAAGCATTCACAGTCTTCCGGATGTCCAGTAATGCTACTGATTTTCCAGTCTGATGAGGAGCATTTCCTCATAATAGATGTCTATGTATCCTTTTATACATGGATTGTTTTGATAGAGGAAATAATGATTACAGGAGTATATGACTAGCCTCCAAGTCAAGCTGATGGATTACTGTGTGTGTGTGTGTGTGTGTGTGTGTGTGTGTGTGTGTGTGTGTGTGTGTGTGTGTGTGTGTGTTTGAATAAGACAGCTTGTTATAAAAACAGAGTCAAATTAGATTAAGCTCTTTCTGGCCTCCTTCATATTAAATATGTCTGCTTTAAAAATTCATGAAGATGCTGGGAGAACTTGCTGCAGGCAGTGTTGCTTCACTTCGAGGCTTCACATCATAAAGTGGAGGTTTTATTAATAGAGCCCAACTGGAGAATCATGGCAAGGCAACTTCTTCTGCTTTCCAACATTTGTTTGAGGCTGATTTTAATGACTCTCCTTTGCTCAGCACTGTGCATTTAAATCCCCTATAATCTGGTCAGTAACTGTTTATTTACGTGAGTAAATATTTATTTATTAGAGTGAATAACTGGACATAAAAGCCAACCTGCATGTTTAAGGTGGTAGTAACTTCATGAGGATGCATGGGCTACAAATCCCTGCTGGGTGTATGACAGGTTTCGTAGCACGACCGTCAGCATGTTTAATGGCTTGTGAATGAAAATGTCTTACCATTCAGGTAAGAATTGTTTCTAGAAATCAATGCAGGTTCTTCACAACCAATTTCTGGAAGAACACCCTGCAGGCAACTGTAGACCACGAAAGTATGGAGCACGCAAGAGGCCTCAACTCAATTCTGCCACTGCTGGTAGACCCATATTCACACTTTAGAGATTGTGCCAATCATTATCATCTGCTTTGTGACCCATTTTCCACACATGGTCTATGAAAGTCACTGGTATCAAACAGAATGTAAGTTGTGAAAGTCATTCTT
The DNA here is from genome assembly GCA_034509495.1 of Acestrorhynchus altus. NCBI lineage: Eukaryota > Metazoa > Chordata > Actinopteri > Characiformes > Acestrorhynchidae > Acestrorhynchus > Acestrorhynchus altus. The sequence goes on from CM067518.1 coordinate 24,655,193, forward strand.
TACTGCCTCTACTGTCTAGATCAGCATCTTTACTATCTGATGCTGATCCACATTCGTCCTCCATCCTGCCTTCCCGAGCTTATCATCTCTGTAGAGCAGCACTTCAGCAGGACTGACACCTTTTCCAACTTAACCTTAAACACGACCCAGAGAAGTTGAGATAATTAGTTCAAATAATAATAATAATAATAATAATCATCATCATCATCATAATAATAATAATAATAATAATAATAATAATAATAATAATAATAATAATAATAATAATAATAATAATAATTTCCCATGTATTAGTAACATGCATATTCATAACAGGAACATATATATTCATGTTCATATTGTGAAATAATTTAGAAAAATCTGTACAGATTGAAATATCAGTGCTCAAAGCTGAAATGTTAGGTGCTGTTTCGCTTTTCACTTAAAGTCGCAGCGTGGACTTTCACAATGAACTCAGTGAGGTGCAGCTCTCCGCCTCAGAGTGCAGCTGATGGAAGTGATTGAAACCCGGCGCGGTTGGCAGTGAGAGTTTTTTATGTGTTATTAAGAAGTGTATTCATGACACCACATGGATTTGACTCTGCAGCCCTTTTTCACACTGTACGTCATTTCACTGCTGTGTTAAAATCATCAAACTCGGTTCCTCTTTCATTTACTCCACCAGTGTCGTTAGTAGAGATAGTGACCCTGAGCTATATTCAGCAGACACAGTGAGGCAACAGCTGGTCTATACAGCTCCTTAGGGTGCCTTATGGCCATCGTCAGAGGTGGGCAGTTTTTAATAACACTCCGTGTCAGATGGACGAGCTTGTTTTACATCCTCTAATACTTAGATGGTTTTCAGAGGTGGTAGCTTGAGAGAATGGAGACTGTTGGGTGCATGCAGTTCATTTGACACTCGCTGTCCATCTGATCAGCTCCACTGACCATACAGGAGCACTTTGTAGTTCTACAGTCACAGACTGTAGTCGATCTGTGTCTCTGTATACTTTACCACCCTGTTCTTCAATGGTCAGGACCCACAGGACCACCAGAGCAGGAGAGAGCCCAGTGCAATAGCTATTTGAAATTTGTGATTTTTCTTTGCAGTTGACCAGTATTACTGCTCATACTATGGCAGCGGACGATTGCTGTCCCTCCCTCCAGTCAGAGAACCTGATGAATGGTGCTACGACTCCAAACAACACTTCTCCACAGGTACAATCACACCCATGGCTTCTGATATAGTTATTCAGTCTATCTTCATCATATGTTTGTTGATTTTGCTCTTTTTTTAATCAGCTAAGGGGAGGTAGGGGGTAGTTTATGAATTCCAGTATGAATTAGCACACCAGTCAGTTTACTGTACTGCATCTGAAAGGTTAGAAGTGGTGGGATATTTAGTGCAGATATTTATAGTGTGTGTGTGTGTGTGTGTGTGTGTGTGTGTGTGTGTGTGTGTGTGTGTGTGTGTGTGTGTGTGTGTGTGAGAGAGACTTTTTAATAATGACTTATTGGAGAAGTTCCTGAACACACAGACAGAATGTTCTCTCTCTGTTCCAATCTATCGATCTACCTACACACAAACACACACACACACACACACACACACACACACACACACACACACACACACACACACACACACACACACACACACACACTTGTCCAGAAACCCATCAGAGCACCTTTTGCATTTACATCTGCCAATCTCACTCTGCTAACATCAGCCTACGCACAGCTGATAATACAGGCTGACTGAGACCGTATGTGTGTGTGTGTGTGTGTGTGTGTGTGTGTGTGTGTGTGTGTGTGTGTGTGTGTGTGTGTAATCTATCATCAAGCTGTCACCGATTCAATCCGCAGTTCTTCATTCCGTACATTCCTTTCTGTTTTGTCTGACTGGACAGTGTTGTTATTTGAGCACATTCACAAGAGCTGCTAAAGTCCAGCACATTCTGGCCTTTGCAGGAAATATGACTGACCCTTAGATGGACAGCCCAGTGGTTCTGAACCTGATCTCCGCCTGATGAATCAATGCAGAGTAGAGTCTAATATAAGAAACAATAAAAATAATGTGTTTAATAAAGGAAACCTCATTCTGTTCAGTCAGTGACAAGAGAGCTTCTGAGCAGGTGGGGATTAGTTTACAAACTGCTGTTTACAAAGTGGACGTCCTGCAGAATCTCGTGGTTAATCCAGGTGGACGGCGTCCTGTGAGCTCTGATGAAGGACTAGACAATGACCAAGATAACCTGTGCAGAAACAGACGAGCTTCTGTCTCGGACTTTACATCTACAAGGTGGAGACACTCGGTAGGAGTGTCTAATAGAGTGGACAGTGAGTGGACACAGTGTTTAAACACTCCAGCAGCACTGCTGCGTCTGATCCACTCGTACTTGTGCAACACACACTGACACACCACCACGTTAGTGTCGCTGCAGTGCTGAGAACGACCCACCACCCACATAATACCTGCTCTGTGGAGGTCCTGTGGGGTCTAACATAGCATGCAGAGAGACATATGCAGGTGACTGTGGGTCTTATGAACACTGTCCTCAGTAAAGTTTACCATTAGTCTTAGTTCCAATGCGCTTTGATCTTAACAATCGAAGAAACTGTAAGGAGAGGTTCTTCGAGGCCTAAATGGTTGTAGGAGGGGGTCGTCCTAAGCTTTTAAACCTGCCCGACTTCCTTATGAGGGAAAATGATGAAGGAAGTAGCGTGAGATCACGGCATACTCTTTCATCCTCCCCTGCCCCATGGCCTGCTGCTTTCCTCAATCTTCACCATCATAATGCTGATGGAATCCTTAATGACTTCCTAATACACACACACACACACACACACACACACACACACACACACACACACTCTCTCTCTCTCTCTATACCGGAGCCAGCGTGTCTCCTCTCCTGAGTCTTTTATGGTGCTCTAGGCCCTGACTGGTCTAAAATAGCCACACTCGCCAGGAAGAGGGGTGTGTGTGCACAGGAAGTAGTGGACAGGAGCTGGAGACAGCAGTCTGTGCTGCTCGGCTCAGGGTCAGGGGTCACACACAACTCTGCTAGGCAGGAAGCACACACACACACACACACACATCTGCACACTTCAACTAATGTAAATAAAGCAGATATTACACATACAGAGCAGATACCAAAAATGTAGACAACATATAACAGTATTGTCTCTGTCAGAAATAAGCCTCATACAGTTGCTCCAACAGGTTTATTCCAAGTCATTTTAGAGCATTTTTATTGGTCCATTCATCAGCTGTATTCAAATTTTGTGGGAAAACATCAATAATGTCCACTTGTTCCCGTTATCAAAGTTTATTAGGAATAATATCAATAATTTCAATCTATTTCCAGACAATTTAAGACCATGTACCACCTATGGTCAAACTACAACCTCACATGCACCACCTACAATGGCAAACATTTCTACATTCTGCATTTCAGAGGAACACATCACACACACGTACTGTATACTGTAAGCTAGATGTGACCTCCAAACATCATGTATGTCATCTCTTTTGCCATTTTTTTTACCATTTGTACCATCTGTGCCAAGAACCCAGTGCGATGTACCAGCATCAAGTACAGCTCAGCTTGACCCACCATCCCTCATGATGCTTGGAAGACAACGTTCATAATTATAGTACTGCAGTGTAACAGATTTTCAGAGGTCATCTGGTGTAACTCCTAGGGATGCTTTGCGTACTATCACGTACCAAAGTTTGAGAACCAATGGTTTTGTTTATCTGACCAAACTGGAAGATCATTTTATTTCTTCCAAGTCATTTCTAAGTTTTTCTGTTGGTCAGTTTACTATGAAATTGTGATCAGAACATCTGGTGCAAAGAACATCTGGTGTTTTAGAACAAT